>JAKSZP010017231.1:0-163607 GCA_022478985.1 Massospora cicadina | reverse complement strand
TTTTTCACCTGTCCAGGTGTCGCCGCATTTTGGCCCAAGGCCCGCGCGCTCCTCCATGCTCAGCCCTGGTCCAGACACCCTGTGCAAGACCTCATGTTTGAGCAGACATTGCCTGGTTGCCACCGACCCCTCCGTGTCCTCGCCTATGCCACAGCCATCTGGACCATCCATAATTCCTTCATGCTGCCTTTGACCAGCAGGTGTGGACCCTTCCACACATGATCACCCAATTTCGGGTACACTTTGAGATGGCCCTGAAGGTCTGCACTATGTCGCCAACCCTCCCCCGCTCAGTTGTCACTGCAACACGGCTCTGGCGCGCAAACCCCCCTCCCTTTCTCGATGCCTCCTCCCTCCCCTTCCCTCGCCTCAGGCTCTTAGGAGCCCAGGCGTAATTCAATAAACATCGATGAATCCCCCCCTTGGGTTGGGACCATCTAATACTAAAAAAAATTAACTAAGGGAGATTCTCCTTCCATTTGATTATTGACAAACGATAACGTATTTGACTCCAGGTGAATTTTAACATGTTGCTGGCGCCACCATCCAACCCCCAAGATAACCAGAAACACCAAGTTTGGAATTGATGAGAACTGATCGCAAAATATAAACTTATGTACTGAAAATGAGACCAGCCAGCGGACTAGATATGAGGTCTGGGAGGCTTAAGAAGCAACCATCACCGAAGGACCTAGGTCCATATCAAGATCCAATTGTTGGCTAGCTCAACACTTATAAAATTACCCGTGGCTCTGGTATCCACCAAAGCCTCAAAGGAGATGTGGTGAGACCTGATACTAATCTTCATCGGCAGTAAAAAGTAGGTGAGATTCTCTTTATTGACAGCTGTAGTTGAATCCGTGATACAGAAGAGATGGTAGTAGGATTGGGGAAATCATTAGGTTCATAGTAGGAGTGAACCCCTTTCAAGTCAGAATGTCAGAACATACTGACATGGGCACAATAGCTGTGGCAACTATGGGATGTGGATGGGGCAACCTGAATGGTACTATGCTAACAAGTCCAGAGTAAAATTTCTTCACAACCTGGTTCAGCTGAGAAAAAGGGACCATTGCTACTCCAATATCAACGAGAAAGGCGGAAATGGTTAGGAATGATTGTTGGTTGATTATGTCAGGCAAACAACAAGTTATTTTTAGACTGGCCTGCCAACCTGAGTGCCGAAGCACCTAAATGGCAAACCCAAATGCCAGTGGCACTGCTGCTGGTATGACAGCTATAGAACCTGGAAGGAGTTCTGCCAATAAGTTTGCATAAGCCTTAATCGTGTATAAACACCTATTAAAATACCAGATGTACACGGCCATAAACCCTGAGGGTTGTTGGAATACTGGTGGAAAGAGAAATTTGGCTTTTAATATAAAAACTAAAGTTGGGAAAGGGTTTTATTGAAAAGATAAAAGAAGAAAATTGACCAACAATTTTTTCAGTGCTATGCAACTGATTAAATTGTCTTTAATTGGTAATGGGTCAAAGCAGGGATTGGATCCTTTAAATTTGACCTAACCTGGAGAATTTTATGGGGAGGGGCAGATAATTTAAATTGGAACTGACTTTAAAGGATTCAGCAGCAGGCCAAGTCATTATTGGTTTGACCACAAATGCCTGGACTGAGGCTCAACTGCATTTTCCTTGGTTGGCATGATGGCATCTGTTCCGATGAGCAACAGGAATTCTCCAAGGCCACCCCACATATAGGAGCCAATTGGTTGGAAACGGGTTTGGGATGCCCAACCCATCTGTGCCCAGTTGCTGGGGCGTTTGTACTGTCAAGTGCATTATGTTGGCTGCAAATCCCAATTCATTGGATAGGGGTTTCAAATTATCTCAATAGTTCCCAAAGATACCATCTACATATTGGGGATCATCCCCGACAATTTTGAGGGGTGCTTGGTGTTGACAATTGTATGCTGGCTGTGTCAAAACTGTTGACAATTCTGACCAATAATTTGATACTTTTCCCTCCTTGCAATATGTTTTCCAATTGTTGAGCTTTATTCCCATTGGTTTTGACCTTTCAACTTCGATTCTCTAATCTTGGCGAAGATTTCCTCAATTCAGCGGACAAGTTCAGCTGAGGTGAGCACGGGTACTGGGAGAGGAATCTTAGAAGAGAGGGCTGTTACCCAGTGCTCATCTACCATTTGAGTGAGGTCACCCTGGGTGATGAGGGGTACAGCCTCTCTCTTAGGATCCTTCATATTTGGGAATGAAAAAATCGCCTAATCTACGCAAAGTGGACGTTCCCCTGGACTTACAGTTCCAATTACATGTTATAACTATCTTTTGGCAACACTATTGCTGGGGCTACAATGGTAATCAACCTGAATTGCAACAGAAGTGCTCTGTATGCTCCCTCAGAGACCGTGCTATCTTCTCCAAAAGTCCCATATATCATCCGGTTTTCCACATCAGGTTTTAATGTTAACTTGGCCACAAACTTATTGGAAACTATGTTAACTGGACACCCGTATCTATTATAGTGCAGACTTGGGTTTTGTCTACAACAATGTCACAGTATGTGTATTATGAATATGATGTATCTTTACTGGTTGACGCATGGACATTAAAAGAATCTCTGTTCCTAAGGAAACTCACATTCCCTCAACAGCTTTGGGTATTTTTTGATGATAGTGTTGACCAGAAGAGCGACGGTTACTTCTTGCAAGGAAGTTTATTCTGCGGATGGGTCCAACCTGTCAGTGGAAACTTGGTCAAACATTTGACAGGCATATGGCATGGGCTGCATCTGAGATCCTTCTTCCGCCGCAGCTTTGGCTTGCGCTCATTTGAAATTATATACCCCTCCAACTGGCTGCTGATATAGAAATGCATCATTGTACTGGGGTATTTATGCTGTATATACATCAATGGATTCAGGTGGAATTTTTGGGTTTGGGATAGTTGAAGTAGAGAGTCCCATTTCTTTTCCGCTTCATTTTTTTCCTGATAGTACTGTTCCTGCTGTACGTGATGGACCTGACGATTGGGGCACCCTTGGTCCAGGGGCAGGGTGACCTCATTCAAAACAATTAACCCCTGTAGAGCCTGCGTCCTTGATTATTGTAATATAAGCCTCGCCAATATTTTGATTGTGGGCGATTGGCATAATTAGGCTCAGTTTGGTAATTGGGCTGTTGCTGATAATCAGGTCCAGGGAAGAAGTTGAAATGCTGGGGGTAACTCAGAGAAATCTGAACCAAACAGCTGGATTTCCCCGAAATAAAAAGGTTTGATGGTGGTGACAGTATGTTTCCGCTCTGTATTGGGTGGAGGGTAGGTTACGGCTAGACAGCGCAAAAACTGCACAAGTTTGTGCAGGTGTATATAGTCCTCCAACATTGTGGTCATGACATTGTAGAGCTCATGGTATGGCTTCATTGCGGAGGTCGTTGCAATGCACACATTGGATTCAGATAAAGTCCATGCCCCAATTAACATGTGAGCTTCTGCCTTAAATCAATCAGTAAACGTGTTGAAAGTCTCATTATTCTGAAACCTGATGGTCAAAAACTTGGCCTTCCACTGCAACATCTTTGTGGTTCTTTCAAACAACTGCAGCACAGTAGTCTTTAATTCTTGTTATGTAATGAAACTGTTTGGAAGATAGCAGGTGACTTGATCGGCACTTCCAACATCCAAGGTGGATATTAATGGTTTCACTCTATGATCTGAGGCTACTTCCGTCACAACCTCAAATTGCTTAAAAAACTATGAATATTCCCATTGCAATCAAATGGAGGCATATTATCAATACAAACCTCCTGCAGAAGCTCCTCTTGCTTTTTAAGCACAGTGTTTAAGTAAAGTATGAGTTCCGCATATTCAACAGGTTCAGCGTGTCATGGAGATCCCTTGTTAAAGCAAGCCTGATGTTCCATGGCTGGCAACTGAAGAATTTTTATTGTTGTGTGATTGGTCAATGGGCCCCTGTAATGAGCACCACTGTTATAGATTTGGCATAATCATTGATATATGCTGTAAGGTTTTTGCACAGGGCCAATCCCACTGAGCAATCAAACGGATGATATGGAAATTTGTCAGTCCTCAGAACCCACTCAAATAAATAAATATACTGATATGGAGCATTTTCCCAATAGCACTTCTTTATTTTGATGCAATATATTCAGCAGATTCTCGCTGCTATGCTCCCTCTTTCTTTATAACAATCCTCTACCTTTAATTCTCTGGTTTTGCTTATATCTCAGCAACTTTGGTCAATCTGCCACTTTTGCTTAAAATATTTGTTCCACCATATACTTATTGATTCCAGAAGAGCTCACCATTTATAAAGTTCATGATTGCCTCTGTTTGAGGCAATCTATAAATTGTTCCTCATGCATTGACATCTCCTAATTGCCTTTCACCACTAATTTCAATGCATGAAGTATTATAATCGCCCAGAACTTTAGCTTATTGTATCTAACCAATAATGATGACAAAGTCCACTGAACGCTCCATCAATGCATCGTAATTTACTAAAAAACAATCCAAATCACAAAACCTTGGGTTGCTGACATGTGTGTCAACCCGTACAACCCGCTCCCAAACTGCTGCTGCAAGAGCAGATGAAAATCAAATTTTAAAAACAAACAATGGTAAACACAGATGATATTCCCACTTTACAGTCTACCCCAGTCAACTCTGTGTTGACTAACGTCAACCAATTAGTGCGGCTCGCCTTAGAGGCGCATCTAATGATTTAAACATGGTAGCAGGGAGTATTGCAGCTCCCAATACCACGCAGGGGGTTGGTATGGCTTTAACAACTGCCTCCCCTTTGGAAATTAGCATGGGCGCCCAATCTGAATCGTCAGTGATGGTTGAGTCAGTTGGCCATCATAATTCTACTTTTAAAATAACTCAAAGCGGCCAAACTGAATCTACGGTTTTGGGTGATCAGTTAGCCGTCATTTTCACATTTTGGAAGGCAACCAAAACTCCCAAACTGAATCAGCATTGAGTATCATATCAGTTCAAGTTAAATTAAATAAGGATAAAAATCAAATTTTAATAGAAATTAGGAAAACAGCCAAGCAGACTGCAGAAAAATCCCAGAAAGCATCTGCTGATGGTAATATTAAGGTTGGAGGGATAGATTGGTGTGAGAATGAACTTAAATCCACCAATCAACTAGCAGAAAGTAATTCCAAGACAGGTAAGGCAATCCAACCTGGAAAAAATCGAGTATCAACTGGGAAGCCACACCAGGGGCCAGCGCATAAACCCAAAGAGATGTCAGCGCCTCTATCTGTGGTTCCGCCAAATATGGAATCAGCCAATTTAATCTAAATTAAAATTAGAACATAAAAAAAATAAGCGAGTTAAGGATACATCAGGTGCATGGCAGAAAAGGCTGGTGACTGAAGAACCTACCATTGACCCTCCTGAAGCTGCTTTTGTGGGTGAAGTGATGAAGAGATGGGCATAAATTCGCTCACAACGTGCACTCTTTAGGTACACTCTGGCTCATGCAGTTAGAGTCTACTATGGGCATAACCCAGTCAAGTGTTATACAAGAGAATATTTACCTATTTTGAAGTAATAGCAAGGGCCTTTCCAGTTGATACCACATATTATGAAGTAGTGGAAAGCCACTATATTGATGTAGGGTTTACAACTGCAGCAGATGCAGACTGGGCAGCTTCTACTAAAATAGAGATTCCACATGGATCTCTTCATGTAACTAGAACATGATCTAACTTGGAGAAAATTTCTTGGGTAACTTTCTCTAATCTCCCAACTACATTGGACCCAGAATCCCTAAAGCTTGCCCTGCATCGGGGTTTGATAAAATTTGGGTCTGTTCTAACAGTAGACCTTAGTGCACCAGCCTACTATGCCCCAAACCAACGGGCTCATATTGCTAGAGCATCATTTATCACCAACCCTATGGTAGTCCGTAACATGTCATTATTCCACGTGTGGTGTTCATTGGATCATGCTCAGAAATCTTCTTTTTTGATCCTGACCAGGAAAGACCATGCTGCTCATGGTGTTATGCTTTGGTCTATCTAGATAATAGTTTCACTTCTCGTAAACAAGCTCTCTCATTCAGCAGCCAAGTCCCAGTGACAGGTAAGAAACGCTCCCATACAGCAGCAGCGGCAAACCCGCAACCTACTCATTGGGTACCTGTCCAGGATCTAACCCCTGCTGTCCTTCAGGTGGCGGTTGAGCAGGCACATTCAGTAGCACAGCTTTATTTCCTTAGTGCTGAAAACCCCCTGCCAGTTGGCACCCCTTCTAAGTTGCCAAACCCTTAACCAGAACAAAATAAGCGCAAATATGCTTCACATAAAGCTAATCCAGAGGAAGCAAGTCCAGGGGCGGCATCTAAAACTAATTTGGTACCACAAGGCACTCAGATAGGGGAACATTTATGGAGTACCCCAAGTAGAGGTGGAGGTTCAAAGTCATCAACCTCAGCTCCATCTAAGGGGATTGCAACTCAGACTTCATTCTCTGTATTGAAGGAGGTGAACATGGACTCTGAATCTTGAGATGATGCTCAAATGGAGGAGTCCATGGAGCGCCCTCAGGATACTCCCGTGAAGAGCAGTGGGGTAGTATCCTGGGCTAGCTTACAGGCTCATCAGGCCCTTCAGCTTAAAATAACCTCCCTCCTCCATGTCATCATCTTGGATTACTGCTAAAAGTCAGGCTCAAGGACTTAAATTGAGCAGCCTTACAGATTCAGGTTTAAGCTCTGCTAACCCCCTGAGATACGGAGGGGGACAGCTATGAGGCCCCGAAGGGTCACCCTGACTCTTCAGTCCATTAACACTAATGGGCTGCGGGAATACAAGCAGATAGTCCGCCTTCTCTGAAACTTCAGGTGACTTGCGTGGATATTGCAGCCGTTAGGAGCTCCATGTCCCCCCTTTGAAATAAAAGCATAGAATTACCAATTTTGAGGTAACCCTTGTTGTACAAACTATGTAAGCCTTATTATCCTCAACCCCATGGGTGAATACCCACCAACTTTCGAAATACCTTGATGATCGCCTTATCTTGGCTAAATTTACCCCTGAGTTTTCATTCTTTGCTTCAAGCATATACATGCCAAATGCAGGCCTGGAGCAGGACCTGCTTTTGGAGGAACTTGCTCTACTACAACTCCAACATAACACAGTGCTGCTGGGTGATTTCAATACAATATTAAGTCAGGTGCGGGACACATTTCCTCCAGCAACACAAGACAGACTAGGTACTGATTGGCTTCAGAATTTCCTCAGGTCAGGTGGATTCACAGATGCCCTTCCTCCATCAAAGTCTGGCCTTGGTTGTATGTCTCAGATCTAAGGTGCAGGTTAGGAATTCATATCAGCTTCAAGGATTGATATGACCCTAGAGGGTCCCTTGCTGGTGGGTCAAGTTTCCTCTCCCATAACCCGAGATAACACTATAAGTGATTACATATCCCTCACAGTGATCCTGACAACCATCCTCAGACCATCAAGGAGTTTTTGGCTAAGGATTAATCCAGGGCTCATGAACAACCAGTTTGCAAAGTAGAAGACAAATGCGGCCATTTGTGATCCAAAAAACCTGGACTCCCCTCATTTAAAAACTAAAAAAAATGGGCAGATAAAAAAGAAAGGATTTTAAAGGTAGCATACAGCTGTGCAAAGGCCTGAATGATGGCAGCTCATGCTAAATCAGACGGGCTGAAAAAATAATATGCCACCTTGAAAGGAATTGCCGACTGGCGCCTTCCACTCAATGGTTGGAGGCGTAATAAGTGGCCCAAGAGATGTATCAGTGGGAACTACTGAACAAGAGGAATGGGCTTCAAACTGCACAACATCACATTACTACACACATGGGAACGCCTCACCCGTATCTTCTACCAGAAACAAAAATCTCACTTAAAGGATCAGGAGATGGTAACTCTTCAGGTGGGGACCATTATCACCACAAACAAGGAAGAGACCACCAGTGAGATCCATCGTTACTATTTAGCCCTCTTCAAGGCTTCCTGTGTGAATGTAGCGGTAGTTCAGGAATTCAAAGAGGGGCTCCAGAAACACTGATTAATTTCTCATCAGATGCTGAACTTTTTGCACCAATCACGTAGCAAGAAGTAATGTACATTACAAACCCCAGCCCGCGCCTGAAGGCCCAGGCCCAGATGGTATCCCATTTGAAGTGTATTTAGTGATTCATGTTACAGTTACAAAGGCCCTCCAGCCCCTCTTCTCGACCCTCTTGGCAGTAGGGGGAGTGCTTAATGACTCTATAGAATCAATTATGGACCTTATCCATAAGAAAGCAATCTGGGAGGACCTGGCAAACTGGCGACCAATATCACTAATGAACACAGACCACAAGCTATTTATTAAACTTCTAGCAAACCGCATGACTTAGTGGGCAGCACCACGCCTAAATTCAGCTCAACATGGCTTTATCCCAGGGAGATCGCTTTGGAACAATTACAATGAGCTTCTAGCAACCCTGTCAAATACCCGTCTCAAACACATGGTTTTGTGGCGCTTCTGGATATGGAAAAAAATATGATCGGGTGAATTGAAAGTATCTGGACGCCTCCCTAACCCGCCTCCACATCCCACCACAAGCTAGGACATGGCTATCAGCGCTTTACGCCCAGCTTCACATTAAGGTATTGCCAATGGGCTTTACAGCAGCGGTGATGGTTGAACAGGGTCTCCGGCAAGGGGATCCACTGAGCCTAATCTTGTTCAACATAGCTTTGGATCCTCTTCTGGTCCTACTCCAGGAGCAACTGGTGGGCATTCAGACTCCTGGAAAACCCCCCACCCGCACCATAGCCTTTGCTGATGACACAGCAGTGGCAGTTGGATGCAAAAAGGACCTAGACCTGGAAATGGAGGCCCTGGATCGCTACTTCAAGACGTCCAATGCAAAAGTTGATACTTCTAAAGCCATTATAGTGCAAGCTGGTACTCCATCGTTTCCTCCACCTTTTGTTCTGGAACCTACCTTAGGCACCTTTAGGCATCTAGATGTCCTCACCACACCACAAGGGATGGCGATCAAGGATAATGAGGACCGCTTGCTAGAGGCAATAAACTTGCATGTAGCCATCTTGAACCGCCATTGTGTCACGCCCCAGGGACGCGCCCCTGATGGCGAATGGTTTTCTGCTATTAAAGGTATGGTTCCTCGTTCATGTCTGCTCCTTTACGGATAGTTTCTTCTCAAGGTTGCATGTGATACTCCGCTGCTGGATATGCGGATCCAACCACCCACCCACAGCTCTGACCACAATATTCCAGCCTTACAGTGAAGGGGGCTTAGGTCTTTTGGATGCTAGGTCCCATGCCATTTCAACAGTGATAGGGTCCCTTAAGCCCATCGTTTGCTGTGATATGGCTCTAATGCCCCAGTGGGATCCAGCATTACACAAGGGTTTAGTGGCCTCGCAGGGCTCCCACAAGCCTCTCCAACAGCTATTGAGGAATGGCTAAAAAACCACCCAGGCCACCACTTCAAACCCTCATCAAGTTTTTTGGAACCAGGCTCTCCTTACGCTTAAGAGGGTAGGGGTACTGGTGTACCACGCCTTCCCTTATAAAAGGAGGGTCCCTAGGATCAGCCCCCGGCATCACACCCTGGTCCACAATGGGAGAATTGTTATATCTCGCTTCCACCCTTTGGACAGACCCCCAATGCAGCCTCATCTCCTTGAACTTTTACAGCCTGATGTGTAATGTGATCTCAAGACGCTCTGGAAGTAATTTATCCATCCTGTTCTCTCAGCAAAAATGTCAAATACGCTTTGGCATGTTCTACACTGCTCATACAGGACTGGGGATTAAACTGGTACCACCTTCCAGCACATGAGTTGCCCGCGATGTGCATAGCTGACAGACACCCACCTCCTTCGCTTCTTTAGTTGCTCCCTCATAGCCCCTTTCTGGAGCAAGGTCCACGAAATACTGCAAGCAGAACCCTAGATAGCGCACCCTGTTCAGGGCTTCATGTTCAAACTCTCAATCCCCAATTGCTCCCAATAATTGAGGTTCCTGGCATTTGCCATAGCGATATGGACTATTTATAATTCAAATTTTTGAGCCGCTTTTGACTCAACCCTTTGGACGCTTCCCCATATGATCACCCACTTTCAGGTCCATTTTGAGATGGCTCTGAGAGTATTTACCATGTCACCATGGGCCAATAGGTCAGTTCAAGCGGACACCTTGCTTTGGCAAAGCTTTCCCCACTCTTTTTTGAAACCAACACTTACCCCTGCCTTCGCCTCAAGCTCTTAGGAGCTCAGGCGTGATTAAATAAAGATTGGTGTATCCCCCAGTAGGTTGGGACCACCTAGTGCTAGGTAAAACATAGCCTTATTGCATTATTTGTAAGAAAAACAATAACCATCCATTTGGACCCAATATCGCCTCATCCCAAGGCACTCAAGTACTCATACTCTATAATCATTGTAGGCAGATTCTATCTAATTCGCCATGGCTATTTCAGACTTACCATCCAGTTATATCAGAATCTTGCCATTAACTATGCCCCGTTGCCTTATGAGCAGTGATAATCAGGTTAGTTCACTCATTTGGCTCTAAAATGTTGTTTATCAATAGATTTATATAGCTTTCCTTTTTATCTAGGGGATCCTTTTTCAGGTTATCCAGCGTGCACTAAACTTCCTCAGGTTCATTGTCATATTGCTGGGTTAACAATTTTTACAGATCATCAGCTAATTTGGCAGCTAAGGCCATAATGGGCAGACAAGAGAGACTGTCAGCGTTTTGATGCTTCATGCCAGGATGATACTGAATCACAAAAACATCAACTGGTAGTTTCAGACCCCATTGGGCTAGCCGCCCTTCTACCTCCTCAAGATTTTGTAATCAGCGCAAGGAGGCGCGGTCATTTACCACATTAAAGTGCACACCGTGTACTAAACCCTGATTTGCTTACATGCATAGATTACTGACAGACCTTCCTTCTCACATAAAGCGCATTTACGTTAATGCACAATCAGTGTGAAGCTGCAGTAAGTCACTGGGTGCTTAATTCCCTCATCATCATTCTGAGACAACACTTCCCTGATGGCAATAAGAGACACATACGTTTGGATAATAAAAATATCAAAAAAATGAATATTGCAGAATTAGCACTTTGGTAAGGTAAGTTCTCGACTTATCAAAGACTAACTTACGTTTGACATCCACTAGAGTAAGAAACCATTTTTTCAATAAATAAATCAGAGGCTCACCAGGTTTACTGAAGTTTTTAAAAATTGGCAATAAATAACTGACCATTATCAGGAACATCTGGACACCTTGCTTGCTACTTGGCAGTGTCATTCTCAGTATAACAATTCTCTTGACTGTAACCTGGGTTTGAAATGGGCTTTAAGTTGTAAAACAAGAGGAGAGTTCAATGGAGAGTAAAATGGGGTGTAATAGACTACTTTATAAGTTATAAGTTAATTTTCATAAGGTGTGTGGGGACAAGCTGCTGAGGGGACCTCCATGGCCCCATATGATCTGGATCTTTCACTTCCTTATGGATCAGCTGCAAGGTTGATTCCTCATTATACTGCATCATCCTCATGACCACGATGCTTAGAGCTGCGCCTTTTGAGGTTCAGTAAGTAGAGGCGCAATTCCAGAAGTCATCTCCATCAATTCATGGGCGCGTGATTCTTCCTGATTTTAATTCTCATCAGTTCTTTCAAGGATAAGTTTTGATCATGGGGCTCCATTGTCAACTTATCAAGGCTCGATTTGGGAGTAAGGATCTAAAAATCGCTTTTCATCTCAAATCCTGACAATGACTTCTCAAGATCCTGTTGGAGGGGGTATAGGCAGTAGGAAAATCTCCACATACTCAGTTTACCACTGTCCCCTGATTGAAATTGGCTATGTATTATTTAGAGTTCACCTTTATTAAATGAACTTGTAGGGTCTGGACCAAAGAACGTCAAGCTTATTCTGTAAACATCCAGGTCAATGGTGATAGATGAGAACTAGGTCGCCTAATTAGAAAATTGGTAAGAGGGGTAAGATGGTATTAAATTGGGACGTCTCCCTTTCTGTGGTGGTGACAATTAATTGCGTGGTTAGGTCTTGAAGACATACAATATCATCAGCTAAGGTCCTCATGGTCATCTCAGAGTTCTCAGGTATGGAGGTATTGAGCAGGGGCAAAGTGCAACTTGGTTGTCAAGGGTACGCCCATATAGAGCTTTAAAAAGGGCCATTTTGATTATCTTATGGTAGCTAATTTGATAAGCGATCAAAGTTCTGGGCAATAAGTGGTTCTAACGCGTAGGGTACACGGCGTCCATTTTTGCAATAGAAACGAGCGTTTCAGTAGCACGTTCCACCACCCCATTTTTGAGGGACTATAGGGGGTAATGAAATTATGGTTAGTTTAAAAAGCGAAGTTGGTTCTTGGACTATCTGTGATGTAATATTTAGCCCATTGTCCAAAAATAGTCTGTGGGAGTCCATGCTGAGTGAAAAAAGATTAGATAAGTAATATGGCCGTGGCTTTTACAGTGGCAGTGTAACATTAATTGCTTTACCCATTTAACCGAATAATTGACAGCTAATAGGATATACTATGGCCAAGTGCCCTGTGGGCAGAGAGCCCACCACATTGATGCTGATTACAGTTAAGGGGTTTGATGGAACCACGACTGAATGTTGGTACAAGGGACTATCCTAATCTGGGATTGGCAAGTCATATAGACCTCTAAAACTTCCTGGATAGTCTCAAACATTTAATCCCAATAGCATCGCTACTTTAGCCATTTGTACATCTTTTTCACTTCCCCAAATTTCACAATCATGTGTCCTTCAAGAATAATTTTGGTTCAGGTGAAGGTCAGATATAGGGGAGACATTTTTTGTTGATTATCTTTTACAATATTCCCTCCTTGATTTGAGTGTCTCAGGTCATCTTTCATAGCTCAATCAGGATCACTTGAGCTTTCAACTCTGATTGTTCAGTATAGCCAATTAGATAATACAGCTCTTCTTCTTCAGGGGTCAAGGTGGTTAGTACCAACATCCCCAAGAGAGCAATGCATTCTGACGAATTGTTCCTACACAATGGATGATAGCAAAATTGTAGGTCTGAAGCCTATATGCCTTTATGGTTAAAAATTACACTTCCTGAATTCCAGTTATTTCTTGAAGTTACTTCTGTGGAATTTCCAAAAATAGAAGAATTATATATAAAATTTATATTGGCTTGTTAAAAGAATAACTTTATTAATGAAAAGAAGTTATATTTTTTAGGTTTTGTGTTGGTTTTTTCTAATATTATCATTTTAATACCCAAGAGATCGAGTCTTCTGTGATTTTATGATTGGGATACGCCTGATCATTCATAAAACTTAATGATATCAGAATCACTAAAATCCTCTCAGCAACCAGCGGAGTAATTTCAGAGTAAAAAAATCAGATATGGATGAACTAGCCAAAATCTTGACACTTCCCCCCAAGATTTGGTTGTGGAGGTTGATGAGTTTGCAAAAAATCTAGGTTGAAATCAATTTTATAACTATAACTATATCCATATTAGCATGTATGATGTAGTATTCAAGTACACTATGGAATATAACCCTATTAAGATCTGACCAATTTAACTCTAATTTTTCCGTTTGGATGCCAGAGAAAGAGTGATAATACATAACATAGTCCCCAATCTGATATACAGGCAAAGAGGGATTATATTGGTTACTTCTAAGAGTCTCCTTTTTTAGTGGTAGATTTAATAGACTCCATCTCTTGAGCTTGTAGGCGAATTAATTTGTCAGCCAAATTTTGCATAACTAAATCAGAGTTTCAAGGACACTTTCATGAAGATAGTCTGGGTCGCTCAATGAAACTGAAGAATCTAACCTATAAGTGCATATAAATGGCAACATCTTGATGATCTTATGCTAACTAATTTTGTAAGCTAGCAGAGCACTAGGTAATAAAAAATTTTTATCATGATGAATCAGTGGAAGCCATTTTTCAAAATATGGCTACTAAAGTTCCATTGACTCGTTCAATGGCTCTATTTGTTGATGAGTGATAATGAACCAAAAACATTTGGGTGGTAATAAATAACTTGGATAACTTATGTAAAAGTTGAGGAGAAAAGTTAGTCTCATTGTCAGACATAATGACTTTAGGACACCCATGTTGAGTAATGATTTGGCCATAAAGGAATAAGGCAGTGGCTTTAGCGGAGAGAGTAGCAATTATTAATGGCCTTGACCCATTTAGTTAAATAGTCAACAGCCATAACAACATATTGATACCCATGAAAGCCTCGGGGCAAGGGTCCTACAACATCAATACTTACCACTTTAAAAGCTTTATTAGGTGGTATTACTTGATGTTGTAAGATAGAGTTGGAGGCACTATGGCTATTACAAATGATACAAGCATTGATAGCCTACTTGATGGAAGCAACCATGTTATTTCAATAGAATAGCTTTTAACCACACATGAGTATTTTTAGACCCCCGTGACCAACTTAGTTATGTTACTTCATATTGGCGTCTAGTTGAGTGTTGGTATGTAGAAAGGGTAACCATTTGGAGTCAACCTTATTACATAAAGGCCCATTATGTATCATGGTTTCCTTAGTAATGGTCTTGAGAAAGGTTTGATCTTCTGGACTCTTTATACAATAGCTCAGGCCTCTTAATTAAATCATAAAATCTCTCCTCTTTATTGGGGTCTAAGTTTAACACAGGTAATCGAGATAAACCATGAGTAAACTGATGTTTGGAGCTAAACTGATGAATGATAGAAAAGTCATGGTTTTGCAACTGTAAAACCCAAGAGCTAGCCTACCATCAGGGTCTTTAATAATTTGCAACAATCTTAAGGAAGAATGGTTTGTCTTGACGAAAAATAATTGCCTACAGAAAAGGTCAAATTTTCTTAACTGCCATATTAAGGCTAGAAATTTTTCGTTTTGCTACGCTGTAATTGCGCTCAGCCTTGGACAAGGTTTAATGTAATAAGCTACAGGATGGTCAATTAGATCTTATTCATATTGTGATAAAATAGCTCCAATGGCAACATTACTAACATCAGTATGCAACATAAAAAGTACTATCAAATTTTAGGGTGAATTAAACAGGCGCTTTAGTAAAAACTTTTCTGAGAGAATTGAAGGAATGTTTTTAAGCGGATACTCATTCAAATGGTAAAATTTTTGTAATAAATGAAATAAAGGTTCATCCAGATTGGCGAATTTAGGTATAAACTGCCAATAATATCCAAACACGCCTAAGACTTGAATAACACGCAGATTGGTAGGAGATATATTTGATTAATAGGCTTGATTTTTTCTGAAAGAGGTTGAATCCCTTTATTAGAGATCTTATGACCTAAAATTCATTTTACTCAATAAAAAATGGGCATTTGGAAGGCTTGAGCTTTAGAGAGGGGCTTCAAACCCTCTAAAGACTTCTTGTAAATGGTCTAAATGTCTGGTAAAAGTTGTTGAAAACACCATAATATCGTCTAGGTATATCAAGATGCAGGTTAACTTTAAAGCTCAGAGCATCCCATCCATAGCTCTCTGGAAAGTAGTGGGGACATTGCTTAAACCTTTGAGAAAATGAGTTGGTTCATATATGCACTCACTGGAAACTAAAGCACATTTGGAATGGTCTTCAGAGGCTAACTTAATCTGCCAGTACCCACAAGCTAAATCCATAGCAGAGAAGTACGTAGAACCAGCAAGCAATCTGAGAGAATAAATAATCCTAGGTAAAGAGTAGCTATCTCTTCAGATTATGGCATTTAGCCTTTGATAATCCATGACCACCTAATGAGAGTCATCCCTCTTTTTCTCAAAAGTAAAGGGGATGCCTAAGGGATCTTTTTGAATTGACAATCTGGCTTCCAACGATTGATGTGAATCTTTAGTAACTTGCGCTTCCTCAACCTTATATTTACAATACGTTTAGTGCAAATAAGAGGATGTTATATAGTTTTGACAGTATGGGTTCTCCACACAACTTACTAAAATCATAAGTATGTTTCACAAAAATATCATAATATAACTCAAAATATTGGTGAACTAATTTTTCTTGTTCTTTAGTAAGATGCTTTCCAATTGTGAGCCCACAGTAAAAATCACATTATGGGGCTCAAATCCAAATTCTTGTAAACTTCCAAAGATTTTAACATCATAGACCTGGGATAGAGGTAAAAGCTTAACATAGGCTATGGGCTCTTCCAATCCACTGTTTGGGGCTTATTGGTAAGATTTTCCAGTAAGATGGGCAGCGCTTCCATATAAGCATAGTACAATACCCATGACATGGTAAAATCTCCCTAAAATAATGTTCAGAACACCCTTTATTTGCAATAAATGCCCCTTAGGGATAGAAAAATGTAAAATGGTGCCAATAATAACTTGAGATTTTGGAGGAATATCAAAGGAACTTGAGGAAAAATGGGCATACCTTCTTTAATGACAGCTGTCTTGGGTGATAGAGTAGCCTGAGGTCCTTCTACGTGGTATTGAATAGAATAAGACTTCTTTTGACCCTTCCAATAAACAAACCCAACGTTTGGTATGTTGAATTTGAGCGAGTTCAGATAAAAAAAGGGAATTTGTTAACCCAAAAGAGATGAAAAGGAATTGGGATTATTGATAATGCCATCAAATTCTGTAAAATTCGATCCCCAAAAGTAAGTCATAACTTAGATTTACCAGGACAATGACAGGTACTGTAAAAGTTAACTTCTTGATCTTTAAAGGAAGAGATGAAAAAAAAGCTCAAGTTGAATGCAATGTTTGGGGTCCTGTGGTACCATAATACTCAAGATGAGAAAAATCAGTGCAAGATTGATTCACTTTATCATTTTATAGGAGACTACATTCACTGGAGAGCCAGTATTGATAATAGCTTTAACCTTAACTAGAATTACTTAAATCTCAATCCAAGTAATCAGACTCCAAAACTGAGAAGGTGGTGTCAACAAAGAGGGTGAGGCATAAGAAGAATGTTCATTAAATATTAAAATTGGCAGAACCTTGGACATTTTGACTCATATCCAAGTAGTTATTAAGATGGTAAATTTTCTTAGTTTGTCTTTTTTATTTTCATTGGCTTTCCTCGTAAAACAACGATCTTCTGTATGGAAATTCCAGTGATAATAATTTCACTGGATAGACCAAGCATTTTTAGACACATCATAAACCTTGAGACAAAAAGACTTTGAGGATACATAGGTTCAAGCTCGTTCATATAACTGAGGTGGTAATTTCAACAAGGCTTCCTTGATATCTAGGATAATTTAGAAGTTCTTCTTTACACTGATAAAATATACTTACAACTGAGTCCTATAAGAGAAAGCGGAAATATTGGCTGTAATGGCATCATCAATATTTAACTGGCCACTGGCCACCAAAAACTGAACCTCCCAATGAACTGGTAAACAAAGGCCTTTTTAGTTTTGCTTACTAGGTCTTTCCCCCCAAAAAAGACCTGTTGTTGGGAGGATAAACTTTTCTCACTCCCAAATTCCTTTAACAAAGCCACTTTGAATTGGGACCAAGTGCAAAAAATCATCAGATAGGGAACTATTATATCATGTGCTAACCAGGTAAGACAATTTGGTAGATAATCCAAATTTTGAAGGTCCGTTGACTCACTAAGAGCTTTTTCATATAAGTAAAAAAATGATATCCCCTTCTTCAGGAGAATACTTATCCTTTTACCGGTCTAAAACTCACAGAAGCACTAGATGATAAGACATGAATTCCAGGCTGCTCTAGTTGGGTGGAAACATAAGAGTTAGAGTCAGAGGCTTGGAAGAAATATTGCAGGTGTAAGTCAACAACTCAGTGTGAAATTTGTTAATCTGATTCATCTCATAATGGCCAACTTTAGCATATAATCTTGAGGTCACTTCAAGAATTTTCTCCTGTTATGCATGATATTTAAGCTAAAAGGAATCAACCTTCGTTTGAAGCATATTCTCCTTTAATTCACACTCATGTAGCAATATATCAATGTCCTTAGCCCATTTGCCCAGGTTAATCAACTCATTAGATAAGGACTGAGGCATCAAGAGGGGGTCAATAAGTGTTTTATCTGGAGTCAAGTTACACACCTTGGCTACTTTATAAAATTGCAATTGAAACAATTCAATCATGTCAGAAGGCCAAGTAGGATTAGTTTGGATGAACAATTAGAGAATACAATGCTAGAGTGTTGAAGGGGTGGAGGCCCAGGAGTCACAGAAGGCTAATGGCACCAGCGATCTGGGAGGTCTAGGCAGCCCTACTGGACCAGGAGGTCCACATGGGCCAGGTGGTCTGGCTAATCCAGAAGGTCAGGTTGGCCATCTAAGTCCTATAGGCCCATTGGTCCCATTAGGTCCTGGGAGACCCACTGGACTGGCAGGACCTTTAACCTCGGGTGGACCCACAATCACAGGGATTTCATCTACTTTGCTGACCAAAATTTAAAATTTGAAGTATAGTTGCTCCAATTAGAAGAGGCGATTTTTGATTTAATCTTCCACCAATTGAATGTGACAGGAGAGGCGGTAAGGTTATCTCTCCGCTCAACTTAAGTTTCCAAATATGCTCCACCAACTGAGTGTTGATGAAGCTAGATATTCCATCGTCAAGTTAAGCAATTTATTGCTGCACGCCAACAAGAAGCTAATGGTTACTAAGAAAACACAATGCAATTATCCCGACTAAGCTCAGAGGCAGAATTGAAGATCTCAGAGACATAATTGTTCAGAGATTGAAGTCCTTCTAATAGGTTGAATATCCCATGATATTATATTCCAAAAACTTGCAATAAGTGGTACAACTCGGGAATCATAAACTGACATAAGTATGGCCAGGTACTAATCCCAGAAAATTGAGAGGTTTGAAAAAGTCCCACATTTTGGAGGGCACAGAACTGGCCCTGGACTGAGCAGAACGGATTTTAGGAAAAAGGGCCCATCAGGTAGTTGCTGGATGGGCTTATACAAAGCTTCAGGCTGCATTTGAAAAGTTGTAATGGAACTTAACTTTGGACCTTTAAGCTCTAAATTGGTATGAAACTCCTACATGGACGGTGCCATTGGGGTTTCAGTACTAACGAAACTAACTCAGCGCAAAATACTACCCTGTTCATGGTCCTGAGACTCTTTGGGTGAAAAAGAGAATTCATCTTAGTGATCAACGTTTTCACAAGTGCGTAACTCAGAGTCCCCCTGTGGTAAGATCCACTTTTGAAGTTTAAATTACACCTAAAAAATGACAGGTATTCTCTCAAAGTTACTTCAGTGAATCTCCAGACACAAAGGATATAGATAAAATATTAATATATATTGGCTTGCAAAAAGATTAACTTTATTAATAAAAACTTAATATTTATAGATTTTGTGGTGGTTCATTTCCAATCTAATATTTTTATCTCCAAGAGATCGAATCTTCTGTGATTTTATGATTGGGATACGCCTGATGAATCATAGATGCCTTGATGAGATCAGACTCATTAATTCCCCCCTCAGAAGCCAGCGGAGGAATTTTTGGAGTAAAAAAATTGGAGATAGATAAACTAGTCATAATCCTGACAGTGCCCATCTTGCTAACTAGCCGTCTGGGTCCTTCATCTGCTGCAGCCATTGGAGTGGGGAATGGTCAGGATAATGGTTAAATGGGTGCCATATAGGTAGGACCGGAAGATCTTGATTGCCAATAAAACAGCCAGGCACTTGCACTCAATAATTCTATATTTTCTTGGCCTTGCTCAGGGATTGCTAAAGTAAGCCACTGGGTGGTCAACCTAATTCTATTGTGCTGAGCTAGATGGCCCCTGACTGCAATGTCAATAGTATCAGTGAATATCAAAATGGATGGTCAAAAATGAGGATAAAATAAATATAGGTTTAGCACAAAGAGTATTTCATAACGCATTAAATGCTTGTTCTTGTTCAGGCCACCACTCAAAAGGTACCTTAATATGTATAAGGTAGACCAGGGATTTGACAAATTGAGCAAACTGAGGGATGAACTGACAATATTAACCCACCATGCAAAAAATACTTAAATATCCCTAAGGCTCTGAGGCGTAAATTCTTAAAAGAAATTTATTTGAGATAGGATGAATTCCTTGTTTTTGAGACCATGTGTCTGAGAAATTTCAGATCATATTGAAATAAAAAGCACTTTGAAGGCTTGAGCTTTATTGGGACCTTTTTAAGAGAATAAAGATTCCTCTGAAATGCTTCATGTGGCCATCGAAGGTTTGTGAGAACACAGTGATATCATTGAGGTACACAAGGACACAGGATAGCTTTAAGTCCTTTAGGATCCCGTTTAGGGCACGTTGGAAGGTGGCAGGAGCGTTGCAAAGGTCCTGGGGCATCCTGATTGTCTCATATAACTCCTTCATTGGCTATGAGCGTGCATTTTGATCAATCTTCTTGTGCTAGCTCTACTGCCAGTATCCACTAGTGAGATCTATAGTGGAAAAATATTGTGACCTGATACGCAAGTGGAAAGAGTTGTCAATTTGGGGCAAGGGATAACTGTCCTTCTTGTAATAGAGTAAATTTTAAAAAATCCATTAATACATGATGACTGCCATCCTTCTTCTGAACTAAGTTGATAGTGGATGTCTAAGGGCCACGCAAAGGCACCAATAGCCCTTATTCAAGTATTTGCAAAAGAATAAGGCCACCTGATCCTCTTCAACATTACTCTTCTGGTTGAGACAGGATCAAATGTGTTTACCGTCCCCAGTCTCAACGTGATTAAAACGCCATTACTTTTTCTAAAATCTTAACAGAGTTTAAGAAAAGTTTTAAGTAAACTTCAAGCAATTCATAACCTGGCTCTGTTGTTCTCCAATGAGCTCTTTCTCAACAGAGGTGTTGACTAGAGCTATTGATGGGGATGACTCTAACCCAATATCCCTTAGACTTCCAAAATTACAAATGTCATCAATGGCTTTTAAAGGAAGGAGGCAAACATATAAGCTGGATTATTAGTCCAACTTTCCTAGGTTTTTTGGTAAGGTTAGCCAGCAGACCAATATGGATCCAACATAGGCATGGTCTAAAATTTATGGAAAGGTCAGGATTTCCTTGACTAATGTGTTATCCATGCCTCATATATTCATTAATTGTCCTGAGGAGATATTGATATGTACATGGTATTATTAAATTCTATATAGATGGGTTGCTCACATAATGTCAGCCCAGAATTCCAACAGTATTGTAGGAGCGGTATGCTTAGTGCGTCACCCTGCCTGAGAGAAAAGGACCAAAGTTCCCCCTATGTTTACAACCTGGGCCCTTTTTATAGAAGGATTTAATATATCATTATAAACTAAAATTAAGGTTAAGGATAAGTGGTTCTTTATTATAATTTCACCTCGCAATACTTCGAGTACTGAGGTTATAATAGGATGAGATAATATAAAGGATAGGCGGTGGATAAGCTAACACAGGGATTAGTTCCCTACAATAAAAAAGATAAGTTGAGATAGGAAGTATCAGCCTGGATTATTGATTATTGGAACATTTTTTAGCACTAGTGATGCCCAGCTCAAAAGGGGGAGCCGCCACGCATCATTAATGGAGCATGTCAATAGCAATTAATCCCAAATTTGTAAGTTGATGAGCTCATTGATACCAACTGAATTTGACCAACGCAAAATAATGTTGTTAAAATCTTGGGCTTTATTGCTTGCTTTTATCCCTGGATTTCAACTGCACAGATTCACGGATCCTGGCGTTGATTATTTGGTGTTGTTGATAGACTGAGGCAATAATAGTATGAAGACTATTATTAAGTTGATTGCCCAAAGCCACGTTGAGAGTAAAGTCCAACGCTAAACAGATGCTTCTTCTTGAAGATATTCTGGTAGGGATCAATTTCCCTATTTCCTTTTTGCAGAGCCAGGTAGAGATTATGATATTGCTAATCCTAAGATTATCTGATCCTTGCACTCTTCTCTTAAGAGTAATGTTAACAACCAATGTTAAACAACTAAGCTAATATCAAGTTAAATCTAAATTTTTTTATTAGGAAATTATTTAGGGTTTTTGTAGTTATAATTGGCACACAACTTTTCAGCTGTCCAATGAAAATATTTGTGCTCCTATACTGGTTTTGACCCTTAGTGTTAGGAACCAAATCTCATTGGGTACCGTTGCCTTGGGTTTTCAAGGCAGCATAATCCTCTGGCGTTCAGTGGACCAAACAATTGGTATTAGGTACATGAAACCATTTGTTTTGGCTGATGAGGATTCCATGTTTCTTTGGCATTAGAACGTTTTAGTATTTTCTGATGACTTCAATCCATTCCATTCTGAACAATTCTCTGTAATTTGACTATTGGGGAATATCTCAATATCAAATTATTGCTTAATTTCATAGGGGATGATTCCCAACAAAACTGTCATCTGTTGTAGCCTCAAATATCATTGGGGATGATTCCCAATGAAATTGTCATCTGTCAGTGGCCTCAAATATCATCAGGATAATGCCCGACAATAATTCATAGTCAGTGACTTCTAATATCATTGGGGATTCCACCCTACAATAATCTCATCACTCATCCACTATTGCCAACCTTCTATAATTATAACCTAATCATCAAATCTCATATTTGGTCAAAGGGTTGTACTATTTGGTCATCTGCAATTCTGACACATTCCCCTACTTGACCAGATATCCAATAGAAGATAGAACCCTCAGGAATAGAAGCTGTCTCAGATGGAGCTCATATTTGGTTTGTCATATTTCTATGTCCTCAGCGTAGTGCAGCTCTGTCTGCACTCAACACCCATATACTATGCTCAGTTTGATGACTTTATATCCCTGATTTCTACCTGTTGCTGCCTCTTCTTGATTGCAGTTCTCATAACATCATGCCGTGCCAGTCCCATCTTTGCATCAGTTGCGAGAGATCAACTGGTCCACCTGTACAAACCCCAGGATGCGTTGTTGGCTCCCTTGCCACCTGTACAAACCCCTTGACGGGTTGTCAGCACTCTTGCCACCTTTACCAGCCCCAGGACGGGTCTCAACATCTCATTGATAGGGACTATTCCAGTGGACCTAGTTTCAGCCCTTTCTGATCCTGCCAATGCTTGGGACTCATGCCCATTAATTTTCCCTTCCTCCACGCTTGATAAGTGGGGATATCACTAGATGCATTACTATTCAAATTATATTGTTTTTTAATTTTTCTACTTTTTTTGTACATTTATGAATATTTTTTTCTTTTTAGTTTTCATTAATATTTTATTTTCTTTTTTATATTATTTTTTTCGTTCTCCTTTTTTTCTAAGTCCAATACTTTAAGTATTTTGCATAGACCCTATAGACTATATGTCCATCCTCAGTATTCTTGTTCATATAGGCATCATTCACCGACTTGGCATAATTTTGAACAGTCCCATCCATAGGGCGTCCAACTTATTTTTTCTCCCAAACCCATGGGTATCACAATAGGCTACCCTATCATCCACAGGGTATTCTTTTAATGGAAGTTGATTCTGGTCATCCATTTTCTTTGCACTGATTCTTTTCCATAATGTCATATTGAATGCACGAGATTGTAATTCAATCAGGATACTGGCCAGTTGGGATAGATAATGTTCAGTACTCATCCCCAAAGATGGCTCTACTGCTGAATACATTATCAGCAGCAATGCGACTTTCTGCCTGTATAAAAGTTCATATGGCATTTTCTTGGTTGTCAAAATGGTAACTGATATTATATGCAAAAGTGACCGAACTCAGATATGCTCCTCATGTGAAAGTTTTCCCCATGACCAATTTTCATAAGGTTGAGGCTAGAGTTGCATTCACTCTTTCCACCATTCCGTTTGTTTCTGGACAATAGGGAATGGATACAACACTGCAAATTCCCATTAATTTGTTAATTCTGGGAATCACATGTGAAGTAAAGTTGGTTCCGTTGTCACTGAGAATGATTTGAGGGCAACCGTGCTGATAGATCACTTGGTCAAGTATAGACTTTTCCATTTTTGTTACGTCTACTTTGCTGAGGGCTTTCATTTTGACCCATTGGGTTAAGTGGTCTATTGTGATGATTATATACTTCACTCCTCTGGTGCTGATGCTTAATGATCCTATAACATCTAGGGACACCGTGTGCCATGCAAAACCGGGGCATACTATCCAGTATCCTACAAAGCTCTTGTGTGGTTTGTGCAGCTGAAATTCCACACAGCAGGCTAGGTAATCCATGACATTGTAATTGATTGATTCCCAGTGATAATACTAGTGAATATGATCCATTGTTTTCCTTAGGCCACCATAGCCAATGACCTTGTGAGCAGCTCAAATGATTTCTGCTCAATCTGATGGTTTAGGAAATAAAACCTGTTTTCCTTTGATCGTTTTGTATAATTATTATCCTTAAATTTGGTATTTTCCCTAGCTTTTCTTAATGCATTCCAAATTTCTTGGGGTTCATCCCTGATATCTCCTTTGATCATCCGTTGGAATAGTGCATCCGCCTGATTATAGGTCACATGAACAACCGGTAATCAAGACAATCCGTCAGCTTTCTGATGTACCACTCCAGCCTAATGGATAATTTTGAAATCGTAGGCTTGCAGCTTTAAAGCCCATCAGGCCAACCAGCCTTCTGGTTCCTTCAGGTTATGAAGCCAGCGCAGGGACAAGTGGTCAGTTGTTACTTTAAAGTGCATTTCATATATGTAGACTCAGAATTGTTTGCAGGCATGGATGACCGCTAGACACTCTTGCTCAGTCATGGTATAGTTTCTTTCTACTGGAAATAGTGTTCTACTCACGTAGGCTACTGGATGTTGGTCCCCATTGTCATTTAATTGACTTAGAATGGCTCCAATTGCCGTTAATGAGGCATCCGCTTAGATGATAAATTCCCAACTAAAAATTGGGTATTTCAACACTGGGCTGCTCATGAGATATTTTTTTAGCTTATCGAACAACTTCTGAGCCTCTTCATTCCACAAAAAACTTTTTTGGATCCTTGAGTAGGTGAAATAGAGGTTTAGTGATTCCAGTGAAGTCTTTGATGAATTGGCGATAGTACCGGACCATTCACAAGAAGACTTGAATATCCTGAACTATTTTCAGGATTTAATCCACTTGATAGCTTCTCTTTTCATGGGTTGCAGTTGAAATACGTTAAAGTTTATAACAAACCATAAGTATTCAAGTTCCTTTTTAGAAAATTGGCATTTTCTCAGCTTAATTTTAGATTTGCCGCTGCCAACCGCTTGAAAACTTCCTCCAGATGCTCCAAATGATCGGAGAAGGTCCTACTGAAGATTTTGATATCATCTAAGTAGACTAGCACACAGTATAGCTTCAGGTTACTAATTATTGAATCCATAGCTCGCTGAAAAGTTGCCAGCGCATTGCATAATCCTTGGGCCATTATGGTTGGCTGGTACAGTCCTTGTGCGGTAATTATAGCACATTTTTCCTGATCTTCTTTTGGCAAATTGATTTGCCAATAGCTTGTAATCAGGTTTATAGCCAAAAAGTATTTTGCCTCCCCCAGGCGATCAAGCACGTCATCAATTTGGGGCAGCGGATAGAAGTCTTTTTTAGTGATCTTGTTTAGTCAGTGATAGTCAATCACTACTCAATTTGATCCATCCTTCTTTTTTACCAACAGGATTGTTTCACCCATGGGCTCAATGATGGAACGAGTAACCCATGTTCCACCAACTTGCTTATCTCATCCCTGACCTCCGCTTCTGATGTTCTTGACCTATGAACAGGTCTCTATTTATATCGGCGGACATTCCCCAGTATCAACTTTGTGGAGTATGTTTTTTGCGCATCCTAAGTCATGATCATTCTGAGTGAATATTGCTTGATATTTTTCAAATAAACGGAGTATGTCTTCCTTCTGATTCATAGTCAGATTAGCTAGCTGCTCACAATACACTAATACGTTGACACTTTTGGTAACTCCCGCCACAATCCCATTTCATAAAACAATCCAAATTTATGAAAAGTGTATAGTTCCACCATTGGGTTCAAGTGCAGAAATACAATGGTCTGATTTTTTTAATTTCCATTGGTGTTTCTCCCAGATTGGCTATTAATACTCGTATCTCTTCATGACCTGGCATTAAGATCCCTGGCACAACCCACGGTCTGATCCTTGATTTTTTTCCTGGGATTGATGATTTCTCCATAAAGTTGTTTTGGAGTTCCACCGTTAACCTGGTCTTAGCCTTTGATTTGAGCCCCTGGCAGTATAGTATTCACTGCGTTCGCCGTTAGAGGTATTCCCTAATTCTCCATAATTTCTGTTGGCATTGGTTTCCATTTCCGTTTGACTAGTTTATAGTGAATGGGTATAATACCATCACTATAATTTAAATTGACAAAGTTATTCATATTTGTCAGCGGAGTTTCTCCTTTCCGCTGGTAAACCAAAGGCAACGTCTGCCCCAATATTGTCAAGGTGTTTTCTTCAAAATCTCATTTCACCTCATACTTCCTCAAGAACTCTGTCCCAATAAGTATGTCAGTTTGGATTGGCCAGCGCTATAGTGGGAGCTGACATCATTAGTAATCCAAACCAAAGTGGTGGTGCACTGTAGGCTCCACATGAGATGGTAACGTCTGACCCAGCCATTCCATACTCTTTTCAGTGCTCCAAACCTGGTGAGATTTTCATACGTTTTACTAATTTGGTGGAAATGATGTTGAATGGCGCTCTACTATCAATTATGGCTCAGACTCTTATCCTATTGACTAGAATATCAACATAGGTACACTCCGAGTATGGTAATAAAGTATTTACTGAATGGATAATGGCCTTATTTGCTGAATCAAGTGTGTGGGTTATCTGAGTAGATAAATCAGGGAATGACTCCTTGATCGCAATGATAGGTAGAGAAATGTTAGCCTCATCCAACTTTGTTTTGACTAGGTCTTCAGGGCTTTCAGTGGATCTAACTTTCTCTGCTAGCTGTCATACATAGGGCCAAGCGACCTTGCTAACAATTTTGGGATTGATCCCCTTTGCTTTGGCTCAAGTTATAGCATTAATATCCAACTTAATTCCCTGATGGAGCGTATCCAGTGAGTTATCATCCACAAATAAATCAAAGATATCAATCTCCTCTCGCATTATGTCAGGAGGGACAGGTTTACTTGCAGTACTAGAACGTCCCTGATCTAAACTGCTGGCCCTTTTCCTGAATCTGAACCAGTCTCTTGAGGTTGAACAAGATTTATCTGATCCTTCAGCTTTTGTTCCCAACACTGGGCAATTACATGGCCCAACTTCCCGAATTGGAAACAGCAGTTTGTCAATTTTTCTGCTCGTTTTTGAACTTTGAGTTTACTTTCCAACATGACTTGACCCTCAGATTCTTTAGATGGCTCAGTAAATTTGACAATATTTTGGGCCTTCATTTGAATTACTTTAAACATATGATTGGGGGTATCAAACGTGGCTCCAAGCATCTTCAGATGGGATACCATCTGAGAGGTTGCTGTTTCAGTCACTAGCGCTGCCACCATAATCTGATGCAAGTCTTAGTAGGGCTGAAGTGCCGACTGCGTGGCTATGTGGGCATCAAAGTCACTTAACACATTTGCTCCTGCCAAGATATGACCTTCTTGGTAAAAAATGGTCGGCAAAACAAGCCAGAGTCTCATCTTTGAGGAATTGAATACCCATGAACTCTTGTTTTCAATTCGCCATCCAAGTAAGGCTTCCAAACTCCAACATAATGGCGGCTTTGGCTTCCGCATATGTATAATTGTCCCCAATAAAGTGAGGAAGCACTAGATTTTGGCAGTCTGTGCTAAGGCAGTTCATTACAGTTACTGCTTTTTGTTGGTCTGCATAGCTGAACATGGTCATCTCAAATAAGTGGAAGTATGATGGGGCGTTATCCCAGTGAAAGGTGGGCAATTTTGGCATATTTTGAAATTCCTCAGTTGTTCCACTAATAGGAGATCCTGACCCATCTACTCGAGAAGCCATAAGAGTGACTTCAGGAGTCATTTTTGACACACCAGCAAATGGTTTAGGCATGTTTTGGGGTGGAGAGATCTTATTGCTTGTCATCTCACATGCCTTTGCTTCAGCATCATTTGCCTCAAATTGTTTGCAATCACATTGGTGTTTCTCCAACTCCTCAAAATGCTTGGTCATTTTCGCCATCTCTTCATGAAACCGTCGGATGCATTCTTGATCCACTTCCCATTTGGTTATCTGAGAAAAATTTCCTTGATGAGTTCGCCTTCTTTTCACTTTATAAAGGCAACCTTTCCACATAAGTCGTTATTAACTATTCTAGTTGTTCAAGCATTTCCTCTGTTCTGATCATATGCTCTTCCAATGTACTAACATCAGCCTGAGTTGCTGAGCTGAGCACATTCTCATTGATGGCCTGTAGTTCCGCCCAGAGCTTTTGAAGCTCTTCCTTAAAAGACATCTTTATCTTAAATTGGCTTTCAACAACTCAACTACCCCCTGTAGTGAGCACCAATACTAAAATCTTGGACTTTATTGCTCGCTTTTAGCCCTGGATTTCAACTGCACAGATTTGCGGATCCTGGCGTTGATTATTTGAATGTTGTTGATAGACTGGGGCAATAATAGTCTGAAGACTATTATTAAGTTGATTGCCCATAGCCACGTTGAGAGTAAAGTCCAACGCTAAACTGAAACTTCTTCTTTAAGATATTCTGGTAGGGAACACTTTTATTATTCCCTTTTTGAAGAGCAAGGTAAAGATTTTTATATTGCTAATCTTAAGGATATCTGATCCTTGCACTTTTCTCTTAAGAGTAATGTTAACAACCATTGTTAAACAACTAAGCTAATATCAAGTTGAATCTACTTTTATTAGGAAATTATTTAGGGTTTTTGTAGTTAGAATCAGCACACAACTTTTCAGCTGTCCAATGAGAATATTTGTGCTCCTATACTGGTTTTGACCCTTAGTGTTAGGAACCAAATCTCATTGGGTACCGTTGCCTTGGGTTTTCAAGGCAGCATAATCCTCTGGCGTTCAGTGGACCAAACAATTGGTATTAGGTACATGAAACCAATTGTTTGGCCAATGACAATTCCACTTTTCCTCTGGCGTTTGAAAATTTTGGTATTTTCTGATGACTTCAATCCATTCCATTCTGAACAATTCCCTATGATTCGATTATTGGGGATTATCCCAATAGCGAATTATTGCTTAATTTCATAAGGAATGATTCCCAACAAAATCGTCATCTGTTGTAGCCTCAAATATCATTTGGGATGATTCCTGACAAAATTATCATCTGTTGGCAGCCTCAAATATCATCAGGGATGATGCCTGATAATAATTCATAGTTGGCAACTTCTAATACTATTGGGGATTTTTGACGATACTCTTATCAGTTGGTCACTATTGCCAAGCTTCTACAATTATAACCTAATCGTTGAATCTCATATTTGGTCAAAGGGTTGGACTATGTGGTCATCTGCAATTCCAACAAATGTAAAGTTAGTAATGATTTCACGCCTTAAGCCTGACATAGCATTACTTGATAAAATAATAATAGTTATAAGAATATTCTTGACATTAGTCACCAATGATTTTAAACTTGGATTATTATTGGGATCAATCCCAAATAGTTTTAGGACCATTAATCATCTTGGAAAATTAGTAATTGTTATTTTGGATGATCCCCAACTGTTTTAGGGCCATTAATTCACTTAAATAATTGATAATTGGTATTAAACATTATCCCTGAAACATAGAATTGGCTCAATTCAAGTAAGTGAGGAGCTCAATTTGGCATTTTTATTAATGTAATACCATTGAATTGTAACCCTTAGAAAAAGGCTTTCTACAGTAAAATGAGAATCCTGACAAAACCCCCTTCAAGCCTCTGCTAGGGGTCAAAAGCTAAGATAAGGGTCATTAGCAGTAATTGCTGGCAATGCCATAGTTGGCAGAGAGCAATTAAATGCTTGACCTATGGAAAGATCATTCAAATAAGGTGCTGGCATTAGGGATTGGCTTGTAAAAGTATATTAAAATATAATCAGTTTATATTTTTGATTAATTATGTTTTATTCAAGGTAGGCCAGCCAGGGGACGGACATTACCAATACAAAAATAACAACCAAAAAACACAAACCAAACGCCATAAATGAGTGGCAAGACACCAAAACAAAAAGGAAAATTACTTTACCAGGTGTAGCAGTTGTGAAACGCTTATCCCACCATGGAGGAGGGGGTATCAGACAGATTATCAATTTTTCTTTGCTAATGAAGAGACGGATTAAAGCTGAGAGAAAAGGGGTTGAGGAATCTGCAGGATGCGGGTTGAGGAAAAATGGAAAAGGGTTAAGCTTTTTGTCAACAAGCTGGGCCTGGATCATAGCCTCTGGGAATTAGGCAACATGGTGTTCAGCTTGTATGTGTGCATCGGGAATCTGGGAAAATTTAGTTATATTGGCTCTGGCGATGTGCGTGTTGGGGGAAAATTCTGCCAGTGCAACAACTTGCTTGACAGCAGAGGTGGCGGTTTCCCTAAATCGTTCAATTTCTACCTTTGCAACCTCAGGGAAATTAGCAGGGTAAAAGATTTTATGTAGTCCCTCATTAAATTTTGTGACAGATTGTGCCAAGCTTCGCGGAGATGGCGGCTATCAGGAGAGGCCATAGTGGCTTCAGCAAGTTGATGGTATCTCAAGAATAGGGTAGCGGTGGGTTTGGGGATATATTTATTTAGGTGGGAATGGGGCATCGAAATCTGAAGGTAGATATGGTTCCATATTAATTGGAAAGTCGGGAGGTGGTGAAATTTCCCCAGATTCAGTTATTTTATCCAATAGGTCCCAGGGATTTTGATTGAGCGTGATTGATTTGGAGGGAAAAGGTTTTGGTTGGGTAAGTTTAGGGCGTTAAATTGGTTGGACTGAATATGGGTCCAAACCTGCTCCTGATTGGGTATATTGTGAGAAATTAAGCTGGCTTGGGCTTTGGTTGCAAAGGTTTTGCTGATTTTTGAGTGTTTAGCTTGAGGGGTGAGGCAGCCAAAATCCCCACTTAAACGCTGTTTGTGCGGCCTCATGTGTGGGCTTGGCGATTTTGCCTGTTTTGAATTGTAGCGACAAGTTTCTTTGGAATGATTTAACTCATGGCAGATGGGGTAAATGGTGCGGCCGTTGTCAATATAGGCCCAAAAGAAGTGATCTGGTGCAGATGGGATATGGGCACGTGGGGGGATGTACTGGGCCACAGTTGGCTGGTGGGGGGTAATGGTGGCCGTTGCCCATGGTGCTGCTAACTGCTTAGCTCCACTCAGGACCAGGAAGTGGAGTATGGGGTTTTTACCATATTTGGACAGCCCCATCATCAATTCATCATAGAGTGTTTGAGGGGGAAGGTGCGAAGGAAGGTTTTCAAAGGTCACCACCATTGTGGTGTCACTGGGGAGGCATGTACGGGTTGTGGTAATAGGTGTGTTTTATATATTAAGGGCATAATTGCTAAAGCAGCTGCTTCCTCTTCAGTGGGAAAACCAATATCAAAATAGCCCTTATAAGGGTGGAAGTCAATAAATACCACTTGTAGAAATGTGGTCGTTGCCAGCTCAATTATTGCTTTGTCAGCATATGGGAAGAGATGCCCATATTCAACTTAGAGGCAAAAGCAAAGATTAAATTGAGGTAGGGCAAGTGGGTGGGGACGGGTTGGGTGGACTTGCGCTAAGTGTAATAGTAAGTCACTTGGAGGCACAAATCAGCCCAATGCATTAGGCGGACTGGATGAGCCAGTTCACACGCATTTGCCTGCTGGGCGGAAAATGCTAGCAGGTGGATCGCCACTGCCCCACGCTGGGGCAGCAGGTGGTAGATCTGCTGACATAAATGGAAAACTGATACAGTGTAGGTGGTGATGGAAAATTAATGGATGCTTTTTAATAAATTTGCTTGAAAGTGATGTTTAGTGTTTTAAGATATGATCATCTTAAATAAACTTCTTACTGAACCTACTGGAATATTTTGGGGTGCGCTCAGATCTTTATGGCGTATTACACTTTCAGCGCCTGGTTGGAGGTTTCCCCTTTATGCATCCTGAACATGATCTCTTGACAGCTGGTTCAGAGTCTCAGGGTGGGTCATCTTGGACTTGACCGCTTACCCACTGGCGCAGAGGTCCAAAGTAGTTCATTGGCATTGCTTGCTGTTAGTGCATTGTGGATTACACTTGGCATCAATTTTCTGGTAACCCTTAAATCAACTCACAGAATTTAACGAGGATCGTGATTTAAAAATATTTGCTTTTGAATTATGGTTGGCGTAATCATTGTTGCTCACCCTACAAATGATGTACTTGGCTTGGGATTTTTGATCCACTGGATATTTTATATTTAATGATAAATAAAATATCTTTGGCATTGATTATCCAGAACTATATAACTCTAAGCGGCGGAATCACCATCTCTCAGAGTAATAATGGAAACTTTGGCATTCTGCCAGCAATTTGCTTGTCTTCAGCATCATTTTCTAGAAATCTAAATTTATAATTATATTGACCCCCTCAGCTTCAGGTGCCAGTGTCAACTCACTAATAAAAGTCAGTATAAATAGTATAATTTTTCTTTTTTTCAATGGGACTTAACCTATCTTTAGGTTCAGAGGTCTTTTTCCCACTATGCTGATTCAAAGGTTAATTTTTTTACTTAATCAACTGTTTTGATCTAGCAATCCCCCTCAGGACTTGACCATCTAGTTTAGTTCAGAGGTCTCCTCCTGGGACTTGACCAACTAGTTTGGTTCAGCAGACCCCACTTGGAAGTTGACTAGTACATCAGAACTTAACCAACTCTTTTGGTTCAGCGTTCCCATGGGAACATTGAAATATCATTTTTATTGATTTATCCTCAACATCAATTGCCTGTAGATCAGAAAACAAGGCGCTAAATGGGGATGATCCCCAATAATTAAGAAGTGACTGATAGATTGATTTTGCCCAACTAAACTGAATGGGGAGAAAACATCAGGATAATTCATAAATTGTTAATCGTTAGGATGAATCACTCAAGTTAAAGAGCAGCTATTGGATTGTTTATTATTAAATAACAAAAATGATATTGACATCATTACCAGGCGGATTTAACAGCAGTAAACCCTGATTAACTTAATCGCTGATTTCAGAATTTTCACTTAAAACTTCATATGTTCAGGATTTGGTGAAGAGGTTGTTGATACCACTCTCATCTCTAAACAGCGAAGGGAAGGGAGCTGAGAATCTGAAATTCATTGTCATTTGATTTAATGGACAGCGGCTTGGTGCAGATAGCGGTAGGCACTTGTGACTTAAAAGAACCAGTGGCTAAAAGCCACCTCATAACCAAAATCCTCATTTAAGGGAGTTCTTTGTCACCCCCTTCATAATTGTCAGGGGGATAGGCAGGCTCAGGCTGGCCTGAATTAGGGATTGGCCCCAAAAAGGTCATTGGTGTTGATAGCTGGCATCAGGGATTTTCCCCAGAAAGAGCGCGTTGAGGGGCTCAGCAAGGGAGTGGATGTCTTTAAAGTAATATGTGAGGTGTGGCCCAACATTTTGTAAAGTCATTGGGAGCTCAGCCCAGTGCAGGAAAGAGAGATCCCCTATCCAAGGTAAAGGCTGAAAGCTCAGGGGTGTACAGGGGTCCCCTGTAGTGAGCATATTTGTTGGAGTTCTGGAAGGATGGGTTGCTCGCTTAGTAACAGCACAAAATTCCAACAATATGGCTGGAGCGGTAGCTTAGCACGTCGCCCTGCCTGAGAGAGAGGGCCAAAGTTCCCCCTTAAGTTTACAACATGGATGCTTATTGGAGAAGGGATTTAATATCCTATTTTAAACTAAAATTAAGGCTAGAAGATAAGTGGTTCTTTAAAAGAATACCACCTCACACTTTTTCTGAGTACTGAGTTTATAAATGAGAGTAGTTAGGACAGTTTAGTTGGTGTATAATCTAATACAGGGATTCATTCCCTACAATAAAGAAGGAAAGTTGAGATATGGAGTATTGGACTGGAGTATCGATTAGTGAAGCATGTCAGTAGCAAATTATCCCAAATCTATCTGTTGTGAACTTAGTGCTACCAATTAGATTTGACTGAAGCTAAAATAACATTAATTTAGTATAAACTTGGGCCTTATGCCCAAATGACATTGATTGATAAAATAATTATAGTAGTTTAGAAAATTTGATTTATTCTTGGCATTAGTCGCCATTAGTTGTAAAACTAGGATTACTATTGGGTTTGATCCCCAGTAGTTTCCAGGACCATTAATCTGCTCAAAATATTAGTAATTGTTATCAGGGGATGCTCCTCAATAGTTTTAAACCCGTTGATCTGCTCAAAATATTGAAAAATTTTTTAGGGATAATCTCCAACACTTAAAAGTGGCTCAACTCAAGTAAATGAGCGTCCAATTTAGCATATCAAAGATTTATTATTAATGAATTGCGACCCTTAGAAAGAGGCTTCACACAGTAAAGGGTGAATCTTGACAGGTATCAACAATGACCTGGGACTTTGGCAGTATAGTGGTCAGCTTTAGAAAATTGATGGGCATGCCCTATTGTCCATCTACCACAGGATGTTGTATCCATAATTGAGAACCCCTTACATGATATATGAGATAGTCAATACACCTTTTGCTTTCCAATAGTCAAGCTAAGGGTTGACCTCCATCTTGGCATTACAGGAAGTAAAAAGAAACCAATGAGACCCTGTGTCCTAAAGGAGATAAGAATCCTTCATCATAGTGCACAACGGCGAATTAGTCCCAGAGGAACTGAGTCCTGAGGAGAAGGTCATAACTTGGGTTTTCCAATGCAATGGCTGGGGTATTTACTGAAAGCTTGCCAAATCAAATGGGCAGCGATGAATAGGCCCCTAATGGACCAAAAGCATTGTGGCCCAGCCATATCATATTTCATGTAATGAGGCAAGTCAGGAGCTACTTTGATGCACACCATACATTTAGATGAAACAACATTTACAGGGGAACCACTGTTAACAATGGCGTGGACAGGGATCTTATTAAATTTAACAGTGTCATGCTTAACTAAACTCTTGAACTGAGGAGCAGAGTGAGAAACATAGGACATTCATCAGAAGAAGAGGAGGCATTATTAGGCTCTTTATTTTTGATAGTTACCAAATCATCTTCTTCTGGTATGACAACACTGATTCAATAGAGGTTGTAAAAATTTCTTGGTTCTGGTTATTATCAGCAAATAACCCCCATAAACCTTTTACTTGCACAGGTTCAGTTCTTGTGCAATTGTCCGCATTGTATAGTATTTGATATTATTAATTGATAATAGTATGTCGACTATTATCCATAGTTGAATGGAATTCTTAGATCTCAGCCCAACGCTCGGCCAGTATTCCCACTTAAAAACTTGAGATGCCTTGATATATGTATTTGTTCCCTCATACTGTCCAACCCAATCTTCTCTAAGATTCCCTGGTGACAGTTTCTCCAGTTCAACACACAGTCAGCAGCAATCCCTATTGTTTTTCCTTCTTCTCTAGATCCCCGTTCAGATCTTTACTCTTTCATTAAATGGTCTCCCAATTATTGCACACAGCAATAATATCCTTGAGAAGAAAAAACATTTGAAAGCTGAAAAATTTTACTACTTAAACTATTTCCAGGATGGAAACTATAGGACTGTATATCTATATAACTCTGTTCTAAACTCTGGTTTCTATTATAAGTGAATTCTAGGGAATTTATAGTGGTGATTCGGTTGTCTAAACCTCAGTTGACACCTTTTTGATGAAACAGCATCCGTTGCTGTTGAATCACCCATCCTCATCTCAGCAGCGATGGTCTTCCCCATTCTGGCTAGGATTCCATTATTGGACATCCTCGAGACCTAAATGGAAAGAGTCAGAAAATGTGCCCTTAACGTTTTCCTCTCAATCCAAAAGAACCAACCATATTTGGTTAGAGACATATTTAGGTAATGGGACTTGTTACCCATTAAGGCAGGTAATGAACCAACTGATCAATTTGCTAGTTGCAGGTGGCATCACTCAAACACAACTTACTACTTTCATTCCCAATCAGTCAGTGATGAAACATGACCAATCCCAATTCGTACACCTGATAGTTAATCACTATCAGATACCCCTATTTTGTTGGAAAATCCACCCAACGAGATCTTAAGCATTCATCCAGATAATCCTCAATGGATACAACCAGGTAAATATCCCAAAATCCCTCAAACATAGTTACTCCAAAATTAGGGTCCACCAATTTCCAATTTACCTCGCATTAAGGAATTATCCACTAGCAATTCCTGGTAATATAGCAGGCTGGGAATATGGGCAAAAATCTCAACACATCCCCCCTCTTGCCTAGATTTTCAGCGAAAAAAGGACTGGTGCATGAGAACACCACTTTGGACACTTGTTCAAATACTTCATTGGCTCAAGTGGAGTTCAATCACCAATACTCAACGCTGCTTAGGACAAATTTCAGCATGCGACTCTCTTCCTCTTCCTCCTCACTACCACCTACTCAGAGCGCGGTCCCCATAATCTACTGTCATGCCAGGCATATCAATTTACTTGTGACAATATTAGTCCTGGGGAAAACTTTTCTTTCTCGTTACAAACACTTTTGCAACCCATTCAATTCAAGACTAAATCTAGTTTGATAATCTCATAGAGGGGATTAGTCTGCGCCCATGTCTGGGAGCAGTTGGGCAAGCAAGGCAAGAGGAGCAGGCGGAAGGCCCGCGGCCTCTAACGTTCAAAAACGCCCTGGAGAATCTGGCGGAATAGAAAAAAATCTAAAAAAACTGGCGGTCACAATTTCCCCGGAGATACTCGCGTGGCAAGCATGATGCAACCAGTACATCAACACGCCACATTCCCAGCCACTTTTGTCGGTAAAATTTGGAGTCCTTGTGTATCTGGACATCCAAAAAATGGCCCTATGGGAAAAATTTTGAGAAGATGTACACAAATTTTCCTGACCGCAGTGTACGTTGCACCACACTCCATGTTGCGCAGTTGGCTGGACCTAGGTTTCAAAAGCAAAATAGCAGCAGACGAGGCTGCAGTGGTGCGCATAGTGGTCGACCTCCCTGAAGGGCAACAGGTCGTCGAAACTAAATGCACCAGATGGACAAAATCAAACCAAATTTTCCTCACGTTTGACTTTTTGCCTACTACAGTAAAATGTGATATTTTGGAGCAACACCTGAAAGATGGTCTCGCCATATACAGCGAAATACAATCTTTTGAAATGCAACGTTCCACGCTGATGCCACACCTGTGTACTGGCAAAGCCGTCGCAGTTCTGACCCCAACTGAGGAGATTGCGAAGGACCTAACCCAGATCCCGCACTCCACCTTTATTGACATCGCAGGGCACACCACCCACCCATTTCAGGTAACTGTGGACAGCGCGCCCCCCATTTGCACCCACTGTGACGCGTTCAGCCATAAGGCGCACGCATGCCCCATCAAAGAGGGCGTCACATTCCAAGAGCACCCCTCAGCGGCCATGGCCAGCGGAGAGGCACACTATGAACCAACCGCAAGCACCAAGGAGGCTTTCCCGTGGGGAGCACAAGGCTGTTACCTATTGGTAAAGCCCATCTCCCCACAGGAGCGGAAGAAGGCCAAGCAGGCCCATAGGACCGCGGCTAAGGAAGCAGCCAAGGCCACCACCACCATCCCACACTCACAACGCCAGGAGGACATGGAGACCTTTGCGGCAGAAGCAACTTGGGAATCCATCACCCAGTCAGATTGGGAGGCCCATGCTGAACGGGCCACTCAATCTGAGGATCTGATGGGAGATTTGATCTCACCCAATCGCTGCACCCAAGCCCCAGTTGAAACTGACTTGGGACCTATCCCAACTGAAAAAAAAATTTTTGCCCCACTCGACAGTGCAACGAACTTATCCGCACAGCAAAAAATTTGTCCGACGTCAGGAAAACAAAAAGTGAAGGCCAAAGCCAATGCGACTCTTTCCGCAAAAATTAACAAAAACCCCATAGCGTTGCTGCTAATACCCATGCTGCTGTGAAAGCCCGTGGGGACCTGGAAGAGGCCGGTGGGCCCAGGGGCCCACCCCCTCACACCTAAGGTGCGATGGGGGAAACCTTCACTCTAGGGATGCTGAATATCGCCGGACTCAAGGCCTCCCCATCCTGGGCTAGGAAACTGAGTTTTTTACAAAACAATTTACCCGTGGATATCCTGGCCATCCAGGAGTCCCACTGTCCATGAGGTTCCGAGGAAGCTTGGAAAACAATGCTCCTACCATCCCTATCCTTTTGGTCAAAGCACTGTGGGGTGCTAATTTGGAAAAACAATTTTTTCAACTTTATATCTTCAGAAACATTCCTAAATGGCTGAGTGCTCATTGTCACCTTCTCATGGGCCGATGTTGCACACACAATCGTCAACATTTACGCCCCAAACGGTGCACATGAGCATCAGGAATTTTTCTCATCGGTCAAATCCCTCCCGCTACCCCCCGATTCTTTCCTAATTGGTGACATGAACTGTTGGCTAACCTCACCAACGGACTGGTGGCCGCCCTCACCCCACGCCCCACAGGGTCACGTAGAACTACGCGTTCTAAAAGCCACCCTTGGGTTAATGGATGCGCTGCCGTGACATGCCCCACTGCTCAAAAACATGATGCGTCCCCACGTCCACAATGGCCAATTAAGGTCCATGACCCGCATTGACCTTATTCTAGTGCCGGTGAAATTCCAACCCCACATCTCCCACTTCAAAACAATGAAAATGGAACGTCCAACCACTGACTGGTCTTGATAACATACCACTTACCCGTCACAGTTGCAAAGGCCCCACATTGGTGCAAAATCTGCCCCCCAGAGCTCACGTCGCCAGGATTTTCCACATGGGTGGAAGAGGCAACTTTGGCAAAATCGTTTGTTGCACCATTTTGTGTGGACACCATTTCCACATGGGCAACTTTCAAAGAAGACACCATCTGACACTATCGCCATCTCTCATCCAGATGCTCACGAGCAACATTGGCAGTTATATCGCGCGCACTGGCAGAATTGGCCCACTTGGAGTCCAACATTCCAGCCTCAGGATATAGCCCTGCATGGGGCCAGAAGTGGGCGGAGGCAGCCACCCACCTCAACGCACTTGAAAGGCAACACAAACATTGGGTCTGTGTCCAATACAGGGCACACACGCATCACTAAAGGCGACAAGTGCACCGCATACTTCTTAAAAAAATTTTGCACCACGCCAGAGCGTGGCCTGCACACAGGTGCAAAGATCGGATAATTCTATTGTGGACACACTGGCTGAAGTGGCAATCGAAACGCAAAGATATTACTCTGAGTTATACTAAGCTGAACCAATTCAGCTGGCCAAAATGGCGGAATTTCATGACTGAGCTCATATCCGCACCATTTTCTGATACCCGGAAATAATGAATTTAATTACTCTGAACAAATTATGGACTACCATTCGCAGTGCGCCAAACCAAAAATGCCCAGGCCCAGATGAGGCATTCCATATGAGTTCTACAAAAAATATTTTAAATATATATCCCCATTGCTGCTAGCCTCACTCAACCAAAGCCTGTTGGAAACGCGCCTCCTACCAGGAGGACATGAGGCCTTTACGGTCACACTCTTCAAGAAAGGGGATAGGCTAGACTTAGCCAACTGGCGCCCCATTTCTCTAACAAACACAGACTCCAAAATTTTAACCAAAATCATGGCTACCCGTTTAGGGACTGTAGCATCTGCCACCATCTCCCCAGAACAATTTGGTTTCATCCCCAGAAGGTCAATTTGGGATAACGTGCACTCTGTGGCTAATGTGTGTCAGTCCACAGCCTCTGGGGCACTTGTATTCTTGGACCAACAAAAGGCCTATGATAGAGTAAACTGGGAATACCTTAGGCCTGCCTCCAACAATTCCGCCTACCTCCCCGCTTCATTAACTGGGTGATGCTGCTCATGGAATCTGCAACAATGGCAGTGCGCGGCCCAGGTTTCCTAATGGAAGTAGTCCGTCCTCAAAGGGGCCTGCGACAAGGGGACCCCCTCAGCCCACTCTTATACAACTTCAGCCTTGACCCACTACTGCGAAATGTGAATGCCCACCTCACTGGGGTCCATGTGCCAGGCCAAACCCCAGTCAAGATGATGGCATTTGCAGATGATTGCGTGGTGGGGGTGTCTAATAACAAAGATGCACGCGTGCTTGAAGCCCTCATCCAGGAATATTCCCAGGTAAGCAACGCGGCACTGAACGCCTCCAAAACCGAAATCATCATCCTTGGTCAGTTTCAGAACTGCTGGGCCCCAGCAAGTAGTTCCCAACCCGGCCCATCTGCTCACCCACGTCCACGCCTTACTAACTCAAAACACACCGCTCCTCTGGTGCTCCTCTTTGTGCCACGACCTACCATAGGACCGGTACGCCATCTGGGCGTGTGGTTGGAGGCAGGTGGATACGCGTCAGCAGTAATGAAGTGCCATATACTGGACAACGTGACGAAGCGAATCGCCTCTCTCTCAGAGCCCACCCTTCTACCCTCACTGGCAGGGTTGTTCTTGCCAACTCTATGCTCCTATCCAAAGTCTGGTTCAGAGCCCACGCCATCCCTTCTCCCCAAGCTTCTTCAAATCCCTGTATGCTTTGCTACAAGGTTGGCTTTGTCAGGCCGCCCTCCACCAGTACGGCTAGAGGTCATGTTTGGCCCTCATCATCATGGTGGCATGGGCCTACTTGACTTCAAAGCCCATGCCGCCAAGATCCTGGGCACCTGGATTGCAGCCGTCACTGCTCCTACACTCCCATCCCAACACTGGTCCCGCGCGGCCTGCTCCAACTTCTCCCGAGTCTTGGGCCTCAACAATCCATCAAACCCCCACTCCCTGATGAAATACCTCGCATCACACACATCGGCCACAGGTCCTCACGGGACCAAAACCCACTACAAACGAATCCTACTCTCCATGCGAAGCGCAGAGGAGAATTCATATTAGTGGACATACAACCCGAAGAGGCCGCCCCTCTCCTCAGTTCACACAAGAGGTACAGGGGCTACCTATCCATGATGGTGTGATCCCCATTCGACCCCAAGTCCTATCCAGGGTGGACTACCTGGACATGATGGACATCCCTTATTCCACTGAGACCCAAAAGACTATCTGGAAATACGCACACCATCCTCTGTTGCAGCCTCAAGTCCGCTCCCATGTGTGGCGCTGCCTGAGGCAGGTGTATCGTACATCTGAGCGCTCTAATGCTTTATACTCATCCTGTGTCATGTGTGGCCAGTATGGAACGCTGTTTCACCGCCTGGAGAAGTGCCCCACCTCTAAAGTGATATGGCGCGAAGTCCAACGTCTGCTAGGCCAGGATCAAACGCATCCCTTCAGTCTGTCAAGAGATATGTTTGCTTCATCAATGGCCTCCCCCTTCCACCCTCCCCTCCATGCTCTGGTGGTTGCAATCGCCATGTGGACTATCCACACGATTGTCTTGGATGCCATCGCTGGATCCATCCCCACCCTCCCTGAAGCTGTCCACAGATTCCGGTCTCATTTGGTGGATCACTTTCAAGCGTGGATGTTTGGATATCTCCCACCGCGTCGCCGACAGCTGGTCTCCTCCTGGTTCCCAGTCTGGTTCATCAAATCAGACCCCTTCCTCCACACGTGCTCAATAGTGGCTACGTCCCCTACACACGTTCCCTCCCCCTTCCCATAAGTGGCGTTCCCGCTGGCAACAAGAGATAGCATCGCTTCTCTGGGGTGCCTCCCCTGGTACTAAGTTTTGTCTCATCTGAGTCATATTTGGAAGTGTCCGTCCCATGGTCGGCCTTCCCCGCAATAAATCAAATATTAGTCCTGGGATCCAGTTTTCCCCCCATCAGGGCATATGACCCGCTGTCATATTCAGGATTCTTGGTCCAGCATCCTCTATTTCCTGATTTTTTTCTCCTCATCCTAGACAGGAGACTCTTGCCGCCAATGTTCATTTCATGGCCCAATTAAGAATGCTTATTTATGTTCGCCCTTGTTATTTTTCATTTATAACCTATTGGCTCAAGTTATTCTTAATTCTTCTCTTGGAGAGCTTATCCCATTAATTTTAAGATATATTTATCTGAAATTGGAGCTTAATAGATTGTAGAGTGCATAATGTTGACTTCCATATAAGTTTGACATCCCCCTCTCGTCCAGCTCATATGTCAAATTCTGAGTCATAGTATCAACAGCTACTAACCACTTTTCTGATCAAGATCTTTGGCTCTTCCAGCAGATGAGTTGGGATGCGCGACAGAACCTCTTCTATGGTCCTTCCAGGACTTATATGCCTAGTCTGGCACCAGCGGCTAGTCTTTCCGTCAAAGTACAGTAAATGGTAACCAATCCTTCTGAAACCAGGCTAGCAATTGTATTGAACAACTTGCAGCTGATTCTCCCTCTGTTGTTGATTCTAGAGTTGAAGTTTAAAACTCTTCTGGATTTGGCTCCTTTTTCAGATGCACCAAACATCATCATGGATGCTCCTGAAATTATGCCCTTTGCTCTTGATCACTCTTTTCTTGCCAGGTCAGACTTGCTTCCTGAGTTCCTCTTATGACTTGGACAATACTACAAACCTACTGTTTTGGCTACTGAGCTCACCATTGGTAACAGTATTCATTTCAAACTCTCCTATGCCAATTTATAGGCCCAAGTCACTGAGGCTTTATCTCTACAGCTGAATCCCTCCGATCTTGAGAACATCCTAGATTGGGATATTGATGCTTATTCTCTTTGCTTTGCCAGCCAAGTTCTTCAAAGTTGGTCCATGAAGCTTCCAGCCTCTCCCAGGTTTCATCGTTCCTTCAACTTCAGCTTCCAAGAAGCCAGTAGTCGTCACTTGCAGGATGCCATTTGCTCCCTACATGACTATCTCATCTATGGCGCTTCCCATCAGTATCTTCTGCTGATGGCTTTAGTAGGGGCATGATTTGGCAACCCCCGTCCAGTATCCCTTGTTCACTGCCAGCCTATATGTCTGGTGTTCTTATCACAGCCTGTCTTCAGGCGCACAAGGCTAATCTTCCTGCTCTGGTACCATAACAAGATTACTCAGGGTTATTCACTGACTGTGTCTTTCTATACTTTTGCTTCCCTCCCCGCTCTGAGGTTTTGCGATTGGCTTCTTCTGAAATTTCAATTTCCCTTCCCCTAGTCACTTTCTCGCAGGGATCTACATCTGCCCAAAGACCTTGGTTTTGTGTAGGTCTAGCCCTTGCTAGCATCCGATCTCACATTGATATCAATGGGCTAATCATTATTACTGCGATCCATCCTCCCTCCCCCAAGAGGCGACATATGCAGAATTATCCCTGTATTGAGGATAATCAATAAAAATAAAAATTATAAAAATATATCAGTTTTTTCTTTGTGTTTAGAATTTTTCCATATCTTTTATCAATCTTTTATTTTTTTCCTTCTTTTTTCCATGGGACTTGACCTTGTTTTGGTTCAGCAGTCCATCTTTCTTTATTTTTCCCCAAACTGGGTCATAGGTATTCTTAAACCTACCAGTTTTCTATGATTCAGAGGTCCTTTTTTGGCTTACCATCTAGATTGGTTCAGAGGTCCTTTTTTAGGACTTGACTTAATCATTAGGACCTGTCCAACTTAATGGTTTTTTGATCCTTTGGGAACTCTTTTGTTTTTTTTCATCTATCCATCTCTTCAAATACTTATCATGGACTCGATTTACAACTTTTCCATCAAAGAGATTCTTGATAGAGTAGGTGTCAGTCACCGTCCTGGCAATATCAAATGGACCCAACCACAACGCATCCAGTTTGTTTCTTCTTCTGAAACCATGTGTATTGCAATAGGCCACTCTTTTGCCTATTTGATATTCTGCTAAGGCCGGTCAGTTCTTATTGTCCATCAATTTCGCTCGTAGTCTTTTCTTCAACATAGTCCTAAATGCTTGCAATTACATCTCAATTAGGATATTCATTAATAAGTTCAAGTAATGTTTGTCATTCATCCCCAATGTTGGTTACACCACCAAATATAAAATTGGTGGCAATGCGGCCTTTCTCTCGTATAATAACTCAAATGGTATCTTTCCCGTCGCTGTATGATGACTGATATTGTAGGCAAACATCACCAAACTCAGGTACATTCCCCCCACAGAAGTTCTTCCTGTGACCAGCTTCCTTGGCGTCATGGCCAGAGTTCCATTCACTCATTCTACCTGTCCATTCATCTCTAGATGTTAGGGTACAGACATGACTCCTCTGATCCACATTATCTCATTTAATCGTGGTATCACATGAGACATGAAGTTTGTCCTATTATCACTAAGTAGGACCTGCAAGCATCCATGTTGATATACTAATTGATCCAGGATGAACATCACGGTGCTGGTAACGTCTACTTTCTCCAGGGACTTCATCTTGACCCATCTCAACAGAAGGACGATAGCAACTATTATGTACTTGACTCCCCCTATGCTCATCATCAGCGGTCCCATCACGTTTATGGACACCGTATGCCAGGCAAATCCAGGGCGGACCAGTCAGTATCCAGTTGTATTATTATGTGGCTTGTGCAGCTGGCACTCCACACAACAAGCTAGATAGTTGGCAACATCATAGTTGATTGACTCCCAGTAGTAGTACTGGCAAATATGATTGGTTGTTTTTTTCTCAGGCCTCCATGCCTGACAACCTTATAAGCAGATTGAACGATAGCTGCTCTTTCTGATGGCTTCAGGAATAGTAACTGCTTCCTGTTAATCATCTTAAACACTTGTTTATCCATGGTCTCAGTGTTTTCCATCACATTTCAAAGCGCACCTTAGATTTCTTGGGGCTCATTCCTGATTTCTCCGTCGACTATTCTCTGGAATAACTCATCCATCTGCGGGTATACCATCAGGACCATTGGTAATCGCAATAAGCCATCCACATTCTGGTGAGAAGCCCCCACTTGATGGACAGTCTCATAATCATAAGCCTGTAGCTTAAGTGCCCATTGGGCAAGTCATCCTTCTGGTTCTCTTAAATTGTGGAGCCAACGCAATGAGGAGTGGTCTGTCACCACTTCAAAGTGCGTTCTGTGGATGTACACCCAAAGCTGCTTACAGGCATAAATGACTGTAAGGGATTCATGCTCAGATAAGTGTACTTTCATTAAGCGGCTGAGAGTGTCTGGCTCACATATGCCACTGGATGTTTATCCCCAAGTTCATCTACTTGGCTTAGTATGGCGCCTGTTGAATCTTGGTGATTCAGTATGTACCTGCTAAAGGGTTTTTTACACAGGGTTTCCCCCATTGAACAAAATAGAACAGTCGATATGATGATTTCCAGTTCCTTGATACACTTGTAACCACTTAATTTTATAATAAACACAGGAGCAATTCCCACTCACTTCTTTATTAAAATATATCATTTAGCGGATCCTTCCTTGTCCGCTCCTTCTTCTCTCTCTTCCTTTCTTTATTTAACTTAAGACTACTTCTCCAGTCACCTCATTTCACTGATATCTCAGCAGCCTCTGTCAGTACCAATTCTTCCACTTAGTTTATTCATGTCGCCATCTTTTCATTGGTTTTGGCTTACTATTCTTTAATTATTTATTACTTTAATTTGAGGCGATCCAAAACCCTGTTGTTGAATGTTGACATTGCCTTATCACCCTATTTGACCAATTACCAATGATACCGATTTTGCCTTATTTCAAAGCACTTACATTACCATTATGAGTTCAATTCCAGAAGATTCCATTCATTTCGCCATATTGACTTAGGGCTTATTGTCTAGTCTTATTGGAATCATGACATTACCCCTCCTTGACTGTATGATGAGGCTCCTATTGTTTATATGCTCGGAGGAATTTTTCATGCACTCAGTTGATGATTTGACCACTACTAGAGTCCTTAACAGTATATGCTTCAACCACAGTTTCCCAATGACTTCAAATGGACCAATCCATATACTGGAAAGTTTGTGCTTCCAGCTAAACCCATGCTGATTGTGGAATAACACCAGATCCCAATTCTTTAAACTGCATTTGGATACTCCGCCATACTTGGTCCATAGCCTGGGTTTTGATTTTCTTGGCAAGGCTGAACAAGTATACTTCACTTTGTAACTTAATGAGCGTGTTTGTAAGGGTGGTTAGATATTGCTGCGGATCCACTCTGCCAGTGCCTCTATACAGGCATACAGCAGCGCAGGCAGAGCAGGGTGCCGCCCATAAAGCAATTGAAGGGGACTTTTTCCTGTGGCCAAATGGTAGCTAATATTGTAGGCGAATACTGCGGTAGAAAGAAGGGTACTCCAATCGGAGGGTCATCCATAAACAATTTCTGGAGTATATTCACCAGAGTCCCATTAACTCGCTCAACCATTCCGTTGGACTCAAGGTGATACAGGGTTGTAGGACCCCTGCGGATGGCCATTAATACATTGAGATTGGGTAAGATGTGGGAGGTGAAGTTGTTTCCATTGTCAGTAAGGATAAACTGTGGGCAGCCATGACGCTGTATGATACATTCCATTATAAACTTAGCCACAGTAACTGCCCTAAATCTCAGATGGCTCGCGCCTCCATCCACCTCGTCAAGTGGTCAATTGCCACCAGGATATACTTAGACTGATTTACTCCAGTTGGCAGTGGGCCCATAACATCAATAGAGAGATGGTGTGCCTAGCAAAGCGAGGCTTTACCAACTGGTATGAAGTCTTCTGGTGGAATGGCTTCTCTACCTGGCACTGGTGGCAGCAAGACAGGGTCGCAAGCACATCATATTGCATGCTTTCCCAATAATATCTCAGTCTCAACAATTCAAGAGTTTTCCAGACTCCGCCATGTCCAACTGCTCAATGTGCACTCATAATAGTATTTGAGCGGGTAGAAGGCTTTGGTATATTCATGGTAACGTCCCCTATATGCTTATACAATTCCCATTCCTTAGGAACGTATTGGTCCTGAGTTCGTCTAGTAACTTGATTACTTGAGGTGGTTCATCTTTGTATTTTCTGCTGAGCATCTTGTCAAACATGATATCGCATAAATTTGCCATAACTGCAATTGTCAGTAATCTTGATAAACAATCAGCATTTTGGTGTTTGGCTCCTGGTCGATGTAAAATCTCACAGTTGTAAGCTTGCAGCTTAAGAGCCCATCGAGCTAGCCGCCACTCAGGCTCTTTCAAGTTTTTCAACCAGCGCAACAATGCATGATCCGTACCAACCTTAAACTATATCCATTCAGGTAGACTTGGAACTGCTTATATGCATAAATCACTGCTAAGCACTCTCTTGCTTGGTAACGGTGTAGTTTTGTTCATGGCAAATTAAGCTATGACTGCAGTATGCCACGGGGTGCTCCTCCCCTTCATCGTCCTTCTGAGACAGGACCGCCCCAACAGCGGAAAGGGACACATCCATCTGAACAAAACTTCCAGTTGAAGTTTGGATATCACAACACTGGTGCGCTGCTTAACGCCTAACAGAGTGAGTTGAAAGCAAATTGACAACGTTCCTTCCATTTAAACACAGCATCCTTTTATAACAACTCAAATAGCGGCCCCCAATACATCTAAGATCAGAATAAAGCATTGGTAGTAACCAACCATTCCCAGAAATACCTGTATGTCAAGCTTACTATTGGGAGTAGTCATTTGGCTGATGGCCTCCACCTTAGCTGGTTGTGGCTGCAGCCCAGTTGAATCTACCACAAACCCCAGGTATTCCAGCTGATCTTTGAAGAAGTTACACTTTTGAGGTTTAAATTTAATGTTTGCCTCAGCCAGCCGGCGAAATAATGCTTTGAGGTGTTTGAGGTGCTCCAAAAAGGTTCGAGAGAAAACGTTAATATCATCAAGGCATACTAGGATGCAGGACAGCTTCAGGTCACTAAGAATAGTGTCCATGGCACGCTGAAAAGTAGCCAGAGCGTTACACAGTCCTTGAGGCATCCGTGTTGGTTGAAAAGACCTTTAGAGGTGATCACAGCACATTTTTCCTGTTCTGCCAAGGGTAACTCGATTTGATAGTATCCTGATATTAAGTCCATCGCAGAAAAGTAGCGAGCACCCCCTAATTGGTCCAGAGCATCATTGATTCTAGGCAAGGGATATAAATCTTTTTTTGTAATACTGTTGAGCTTCTTGTAGTCTATTACTACATGGTTGGTGCCATCCTTCTTTTTTCTAATCAGAACAGGTGAAGCCCACGGACTCTTGGATGGCTCAAGCATCCCTTGTTGTAATAACTTGTTGATTTCCTCAGTAACCACATCTTCTGCTGCCCGAGAATGGCGGATTGGCTGAGACCTTATCAGAGGATGATCGCCTGTGTCCAATTGATGGACCACCCCTCAAGCACATCCTAAATCATGGTCATCAACAGCGAAAATTCCCTTGTATTTCTTAAATAAAGCTATTGATTGGTCTTTTTGTTCATCAATTAATCCCATTAAATTACTCCGCAGTACCAACATTAGTACATTGACTGATGTTTCGAGTGGTAGTCCAAATTCATCCAATGATCTGAAATCATGAACCTGATGGACCTCATCTATGGGAATCAGATGTAGATAAGCTTCAGTTTAGTGGCGGCGGATTTGCTTTGGTTTGTTCTGCAGGTTTGCTAACAGCACCTTTATCTCCCCATGTCCTGGTAGTATGATGCCGGGAGCCACATGGGGCTCAAGCCATGATTGATGATAAGGCCCAATGATCTCCCCATAGATCCCCGCTGGCACTTCCACCTCTAACTCAGTGTCGATTATTACTTGATGTCCAGAGGGAATGGATATAGCTCCAGCTGCTCTAAGCGGTAACCCTTGGTATTTGTATATCTGATAAGAAGAGCCTGCATTTTCTTTTTTAATCGATAATAGTGCACTGGAATTACCCCATCACTGTAGGTAAGGTTGATCAGTCCCATATGCGCTGAACTCTTCGGCGCTCTACTGGGGGAAATATATAGGGATTTGCTGTCCCACAATGGCTAGAGTCTCTTACATCATGTCAACTATAACCCCATAATGTCGCATAAATGAAGTTCCGATAAATAAATCATAGTGGCTGTTTGGCAATACCACTGCTGGAGCAATACAACAATAGATCCCAATCGCAAGGGAAGAGCGCTATATGCTCCCTCAGAAGTAGTGGTTTATAGCTTCAGCTGTCCCATACACCACTCGGTGGTCTATGTCAGGTTTTAAGGACAACTTTGCCACCAATTTAGTGGAGACAATGTTAACAGGTGCGCCTGTATTGATGATATCCCATACTCAAGTTTTAGCTACCACAATGTCACAGTAAGTTCATTCAGAGTAAGATGCATCCCGGTTATTCACCTTGTGTACACTTGAGGCTTCAGGTTTTCCCAGGAAACACATAATACCCACACCAATTTTGGGGTATCTATTTACAATAGTGTCCACTGGGAGGGCAACGTCTATTCCTCTTAATGACAGGGCATCTGCGACCGGTTCTAGCTGATCTAGCAGATCTTGGTTGAACATTTGACAAGCATAAAGCTTTGGTTGATCCAGAGAGTTTTTGTCCGCCATTACTTCAACGTGCACTGGGGGCAGCACATTTGATTTCCCAACCAGCGGGTGATAGAGGAATGTGTCATCATACTGAGAAGCTTCAGCTATATTTGACACAGTAGACTCAGTTGGGACATGTAAGATCGAGGTAGCGGAAGTAGAGAGTCCCTTCTCTACTCCGCTCAGGCTTTTCCCTGTAGCCCTGCTCTCGTTGTAAGGGAGGATCCATTGGTTGGGACACCATCATCCCATATGTCCATTATGACCCCAATTAAAACAACTTACTCCGTAAGACCTAAGGCCGTGTTTAGAATAAGTTGGTACAAATGGTCAATGATTTTGAAAAGGATCATTGTAACTAGACCTCCAACAGTATAACAACTGCCCCTTGTCAGCGTAGTTAGGCCTAGAGTGGTAACTAGGTTGATGTTGATCAGCAAACATTGAACGCCCATTGGATGGAGAAGAGTAACCTGACAGGATTCTTTCTGCCCAGTTATCTCTTCTCACATGGTTAGGGTGAACAATTGTGACAGCGCGGATCTGCTCAGTATTGGGTGGAGTAAAATTTTCAGATAATTGATGTACAAACTGAACAAGTTTAAGGAGAGGTACGTCCAGCTCCAACAGCAGAGCTATAACATTGTAAAGCTCAAGGTATGGCTTCACCGCTGAGGCTATAGCTATACACACATCAACTTTGGACAAAATGCTTTCTCCAATCAGCACATGCGCTTCCATAGTAAATTGGTCAGCAAATGCAGTGAGGGTTTCATTTTGCTGAAACCCAATGGTCAAGAACTCGGCTTTCCGCTGCACCACTTTTGCAGTTCCTCTGAACTATTGCAGCACCATCTCAACTTCATGGTATGAATGGAACTAGCTGAGAGGTAACAAATGACTTGATCAGCACTTCTAACATCCAAAGAGGAGAGTAACTGCTTTGCCCTTTGTCGATCCAAAGTTCCGTCAGTCACAAACTCAAATCAGTAAAAGAACCCATAAATATTTCCTTCAGGATTGAATGGCGGCAACTTGTCATGGTAAACCTTCTGAAGAAACTCATCCTGTCTTTTGAGCACATTATCTAACACAAGTCTCAACTCCTTGTAGGGCCCAGGGCCATTATTTCGTGCAGATTTCATTTTGAAACAACTGGGATGTGACATAGCCAATGGTTGAATTTTCATAATTTTGTTATTGGTCAATGGGCCCCCTTTAGTAAGAACCACTGTTGAATCTCAGCATTCAGTATGTACCCACTAAAGGGTTTTTTATATAGGGTTTCCCCATTGAACAATTAGAATGGGTGATATGATGATTACCAGTTCCTTGATACACTTGTAACCACTTAATTTTATAATAAACACAGGAGCAATTCCCACTCACTTCTTTATTAAAATATATCATTTAGCGGATCCTTCCTTGTCCGCTCCTTCTTCTCTTTCTTCCTTTCTTTACTTAACTTAAGACTACTTCTCCAGTCACCTCATTTCACTGATATCTCAGCAGCCTCTGTCAGTACCAATTCTTCCACTTAGTCTATTCATGTCACCATCTTTTCATTAGTTTCAGCTTATTATTCTTTAATTATTTATCACCTTGATTTGAGGCAATCCAAAACCCTGTTAAATATTGACATTGCCTTATCACCCTATTCGACCAATTTCCCAATGATCCCAATATCGCCTTATTTTAAAGCGCTTACATTACTGTTACAAGTTCGATTCCAGAAAATTCCATTCATTTCGCCATATTGACTTAGGGCTTATCGTCCAGTCATATTGGAATTATGACAGCGCCGATCACCATTAATGAAGCATTGGTTTGTATGATAAACTCTAAATTGAAATTTGGATATTTCAAAATTGGAGAATCTATTAGGTATTGGCATAACTCATCAAAGGATTCCTGTGCTTCCTCATTCCATATGAATTCTTTTTTGGATCCTTCAACAGATGGAATAAGGGCTCAGCTATTTGGGCAAAGTCCTGAATAAATCTTCTGTAGTATCTGACCATCCCAAGGAACACTTTTATGTCTTGGACACTCTTCAGCACAGCCATCCATTCTATGGCTTCTATCTTCTGGGCTTGCAGCTGCAATCCACTAGAGTTGGTCATGAATTTCAGATATTCCAACTCTTTTTTGGAGAAGTGACACTTCCTCAGCTTAATATTCAGGTTTTCCATGGATAGTCTCTTAAACACTTCCTCCAAGTGATTTAAATGGTCAGTAAACATCCTACTGAACACATTGATATCATCCAAGTATACCAGGATGCATGACAAGTTCAAGTCGCTCAGTATAGAGTCCAAGGCCCTCTGGAATGTTGCAGGCGCATTGCATAGACCCTGGGGTATCCTCATCAATTGGTATAGTCCCTGAGCGGTAATAATCACACATTTTTCTTGGTCTCCTTTTTGGCAAATCAATTTGCCAATATTCTGAGATTAGATCCGTTGTGGAGAAATACTTTACTCTCCTAATCAATCTAATGCACCATCAATTATTGGTAGGGGATAAGAATCCTTCTTTATAATCTTATTTGGCTTTTGGTAGTTGATCACCACCTGATTGGAGCCATCATTTTTCTTCATGATTATAATCAAACTCACCCAGGGCTCAACGATAGAACTAGAAGCCCATACTTCACTAGTTTGCTGATTTCATCTTCCACTACCACTTTGGCCACTTTTGACCATCAAATAGGTCTCATCCTGATTGGCAAATTCTCCCCGGTGTCTACCTTGTGGATCACATCTTTCACACATCCCAAATTGTGGTCATCCTGAGCAAATACTTCTCAATACTTTTCAAACAATTTGAGGACCTCCTTATGCTGGCCTTCTGACAGATCAGCGAGTTGCTCTTGATCAACTGATAGGAGATACTCTCAGTTACCCCAGCTGATACTTCCATCTCATTGAGGGTGAAATTCCTTAGTTTGGCCATCCGATTTCTCATTGTTTAGGTCCAAAACTCATAGACCATAAAAGTTGATATTTTATATATTTTATATATTTTTTGTATTTTTCTTTTGCAATGGGACTTTAAACCTACAAAAAGGTCCAGAGGTCCTTCTTTTTCCCTTTCATTCAAACTGGATCTTAGGTAACTCTGACCTACCAGTTATCATGGTTCAAAATCTTATCCTCTTAAGAATTACAAATCCATCTGGTTTGGTGGTCCTCTTCTAGGGCTTGACCAAAATCTCAGGACATACCTATTTAATGGCTCAGAGGTCCTCTGAGAACAGTGCAAATATTTTCTCTTAGTCTCAATACTTTAAATTAGTATTGACCTTCTTCACTATATGACCAGCAGCACTGTTTCTTCACGTATAGGCTACACTTGCCAACTCTGGAAATAGTCATTAATATATTAGGCCTTTGTTCCAGACTGATTATTCGTCCAACGGGTCCTAATTTCATCTCATATTTCGGCAACTGATGCCTGGATCCTTGTATCTCATTGGCTAACAGTTCCATCCGATTGTTCAAATTGTTTTTCTCCTGAAAATGATTTTTAGCATTCAAAGCCATCTTTAAATACACAAGTCATTCTGGCCTCGTTAGCTTCATCCAATTTCTCCTGATAAAATGAACTCATCTCCAGCAACTTCTGATCATTGGATGAGTGTTATTGAGTCAAATGATTTTCTCCACTATCTTGGATCAAACGTTTCTTGTTTTGACTTCATATCTTCATTGGTATAGCAATTCAAACTCTCCTGATTGATTGCTTCCTTTTTCATCCAATGCCTCGTCTAAACACTCACTCCTCAGGATTATTTATAGAGGACCCAATTTCAACCTGAGTTGACAATGCTGATCCCTAGGAACTATTTCAAAGTGGACCCAATTTCAACCCGAGTTGGCCCTGCTGATACTCTTCATCTCAAGTAGATGTCCAGTGGAACAGGTTTCCTTGCAGCACTAGATAGTTCCATATCTAGGCTGCAAGTCCTTTTCCCTGGTAATGAGTATCTTCAATTTGCTTCACTTGGAGCTCCACTTCTGAGCTGGGTGAACGCCAATGAACATGATCCACTTCACGTTCTATCTTCATTAAAGTTACTTTCTTTAATTTATTCAAGGTAAGCCGACCAGGGGACAGACATTACCGCTACAAAATAATGACCATAAACACAAACCAAACGCCCTAAATGAGTGGCGAGACACCAAAACAAAAAGTAAAACCTAGCCAACCAAGTGTAGCAGTTGTGAACCGCTTAACCCACCATGGCGGAGGTGGAGGGGGAGGGGGTATCAGACAGATTATCAATTTCTTCTTTGCTAATGAAGAGACGGATTAAAGCTGAGAGCAAAGGGGTTGGGGCATCTGCAGATGCGGGTTGAGGAAAAATGGAAAAGGGTTAAGCTTTTTGTCAGCAAGCTGGGCCTGGATCATAGCCTCTGGGAATCAGACAACATGGTGTTCAGCTTGTATGTGTGCATCGGGAAGCTGGGAAAATTTAGTTATATTGGCTCTGGCGATGTGCGTGGTGGGGGAAAATTCTGCCAGTGCAACAACTTGCTTGACAGCAGAGGTGGCGGTTTCCCTAAATCGTTCAATTTCTACCTTTGCAACCTCAGGGAAATTGGCAGGGTAAAAGAATTTATGTAGTCCCTCATTAAATTTTGTGACAGATTGTGCCAAGCTTCGCGGAGATGGCGGCTATCAGGAGAGGCCATAGTGGCTTCAGCAAGTTGATGGTATCTCAAGAATAGGGTAGCGGTGGGTTTGGGGATATATTTATTTAGGTGGGAATGGGGCATCGAAATCTGAAGGTAGATATGGTTCCATATTAATTGGAAAGTCGGGAGGTGGTGAAATTTCCCCAGATTCAGTTATTTTATCCAATAGGTCCCAGGGATTTTGATTGAGCGTGATCGATTTGGAGGGACAAGGTTTTGGTTGGGTAAGTTTAGGGCGTTAAATTGGTTGGACTGAATATGAGTCCAAACCTGCTCCTGATTGGGTATATTGTGAGAAATTAAGCTGGCTTGGGCTTTGGTTGCAAAGGTTTTACTGATTTTTGAGTGTTCAGCTGGAGGGGGTGAGGCAGCCAAAATCCCCATTAAACGCTGTTTGTGCGGCCTCATGTGTGGGCTTGGCGATTTTGCCTGTTTTGAATTGTAGCGACAAGTTTCTTTGGAATGATTTAACTCATGGCAGATGGGGTAAATGGTGCGGCCAATGTCAATATAAGCCCAAAAGAAATGATGTGGTGCAGATGGGATATGGGCACGTGGGGGGATGTGCTGGGCCACAGTTGGCTGGTGGGGGGTAATGGTGGCCGTTGCCCATGGTGCTGCTAACTGCTCAGCTCCGCTTGAGACCAGGAAGCGGAGGATGGGGTTTGTACCATATTTGGATAGCCCCATCATCAGTTCCTCATAGAGCGTTTGAGGTAGAAAGTGCAAAGGAAGGTTTGCAAAGGTCACCACCATTGTGGTGTCACTGGAGAGGCATGTACGGGTTGTGGTAATAAGAGCGTTTTTATATATTAAGGGCGTAGTTGCTGCAGCAGCTGCGTCTTCTTCAGCGGGAAAACCAATATCAAAATAGCCTTTATAAGGGCGGAAGTCAATAAATCCCGCTGGTGAAAACGTAAATGTTGCCAGCTCAATTATCACTTTGTCAGCATACGGGAAGAGATGCCCATATTTAACTCAGAGGCAAAAGCGAGTATTGGAGCGGGGTAGGGCAAGTGGGTGGGGGTGGGTTGGGTGGACTCGCGCTAAGTGAATGATAAGTCCCTTGGAGGGACAAATCATCCTGATGCATTAGGCGGACTGGATGAGCCAGTTTGCACATGTTTGCCTGCAGGTCAGAAAACTATAGCAGGTGGAGCGCTGCTGCCTCACGCTGGGGCAGCAGGTGGCAGATCCGCTGACATAAAATGAAAACTAATATGGTGGAGGTGGAGATGGAAAATTTAACGGATGCTTTTTTAATAAATTTACTCAAACGTGATGCTGAGCGGATAGAAAAACTTATTCATAAAGTTAATTTCCTTAGTAACTTATTTCAGAATTAGAAACATCTTCATAGGTTGGGACCATCTAGTACTAAAAAAAGAAACATCTTCATAGGACATCATGTTCTAAGCTCTTCTACTTAACTACACCCCTGTAGTGAGCACCAATTTGTTAAATTTATTGGTTCTGGTTATTATCAGCAAATAACCCCCATAAACCTTTTACTTGCACCGGTTTGGTTCTTGTGGAATTTGTCCGCGTTGCATAGTATTTGATATTATCAGTTGATAATAGTATAATAGCTATTATCCGTAGTTGAATGGAATTCTTAGACCTTGACCCAACCATCAGCCAGTATTCCCGCTTGAAATACTTGAGATGTCTTGATATAGGAATTTGTTCCCTTGTACTGTTCAACCCAATCTTGACTGAGATTCCCTGGTGACAGTTTCTCCAATTCAACACACAGTCAGCAGCAATCCCCTATTGTTTCTCCTTCTTCTCTAGATCCCCATTCAGATCTTTACTCTTTTCCTTAAATGGTCTCCCAATTATTGCACACAGCAATAATATCCTTGAGAAGAAAAGAACAATTGAAAGCTGATAAAGTTTACTACTTAAACTATATCTAGGATGAAAACTATAAAACTGTATATATTTTTATAACTCTGTACTAAACTCTGGTTTCTATTATAAGTGAATTCTAGGGAATTTATAGTGGTGATTCGGTTGTCTAAACCTCAGTTGACACCTTTTTGATGAAACAGCATCCGTTGCTGTTGAATCACCCATCCTCATCTCAGCAGCGATGGTCTTCCCCATTCTGGCTAGGATTCCATTATTGGACATCCTCGAGACCTAAATGGAAAGAGTCAGAAAATGTGTCCTTAACGTTTTCCTCTCAATCCAAGCGAACCAAACATATTTGGCTAGAGACATATTTAGGTAATGGGACTTGTTACCCATTAAGGCAGGGCATGAACCAACTGATTAATTTGCTAGTTGCAGGTGGCATCACTCACCTCACAACTTACTACTTTCATTCCCAATCAGTCAGTGATGAAACCTGACCAATCCCAATTGGTACACCTGATAGTTAATCACTATCAGATGCCCCTATTTTGTTGGCAATTCCACCCAACGAAATCTTAAGCATTAATCCAGATCAATCCCCGATGGATACAACCAGGTAAATATCACAAAATCCCCCAAACATAGCTACTCCAAAATTAGGGTCCACCAATTTCCAATTTACCTCGCATTAGGGATTTATCCCTGAGTGATTTCTGGTAATCTAGAAGGCTGGGAATATGGGCAAAAATACAACAGGGGTCTCTAGACATTCTTGAGGTGGTACAGGGATGTCAACATGAGTGCCTCTTCCTTCATGCTAACTTCCCTTTTCCCGCCTTCTCGGATATTCTCTTCCAACAAGTCTTGTCCCAATGACAGAATCCATTGCAGTAGGAGAATTGAGGTTTGGGGGTTTTATGGTTCCTGACAAAATGGACTTAAAGCTGGCCTAATGAGGTGGATAGAGAGGACTTGGGGTGCAAGTTGGATGCAAGAATTTCATTTTATGCTTCCTTAATTTCTAAGATACAGGTGAAGCTGTTATTCTAGACAACTATGTACATTTTGGGCCTCAGGTTAAGATCCCAAAGCAGAGATGACTGCAGTTATGGCATCGTCCAATATAATATGATTAGTAGTTATCAAGGGCTGTGCTTGGGCATAGAATCATCTGGTAAAATACACAGGACTTTCTCCTTTATTAAAATGAATAGCCATGAACGCCTGCTTCTGATTGGCTAATGTCTGGTTGTTTCTGAACATTTGGATTAGGGCTGTACAAACTTATTCTCAGGTGTGGCATTCCTCTAAATGGGAGTCTTGATTTCCTGGGTTGTTTATTCAGGCAGGAGTGGATGTGCTTCACCTTCTGATGGTCGATGACCTACTCCACCAAGTTCTCATATGCATACAGGAAGAAGGCAATACTTTTATGCCATATAATAAAATCTCCTTGGAACTAGGCTTAAAGTTGGTCACAAGAGGAGTAAAAGATGTCGATGGCAAGAACTGGTCCAGGCTCAGGTATCTTAGGTTCTTCTAAGTGACAAAGAGCCTGATGATTCACCATCTTATTAATCCTTCAAGATCCTCCTGGATCTTATCCTAATTTCTGTTTAGAGAGGTATGTCATGACAGTATCTACAACTCTCCAGTTCCCAGCGTGGTGGTGCACGGAGCACTGGACCAACGCAAGGGAACTAATCTTCAAGGTTAAATAAAAATATCCCAGAAGAGGGAGCTGGAGCTAAAGTGACATAGGGCGAGGGTGATTATCATGGTATTCATAATTAAGGATCGAGCAAACAGCAAAATTGGCTGTGCCCCAAAGGGCCGTTCATAATGAAGCTTTAAACAGTTCTAGAGTGCACAGGTTCCCTGGTTTGGAGAGAACCTAGGCGGCCCACCGGTGTATCTGATGCTGTAATAATTTTAAAAACAAATGAATTGGCTAACATGACATGAGACCTCCCCAAAGAGGTCCACGCACTGGTACGCCCAAGTGAACATAGAAAAACGTTAAGCTGACTAAGGGTTTATTGTAAGTAGGAAGACAATCAAAAAGAAAAGTTGGTGTCAAAGAATCATTACTAAGCCAAACTGTGGAAATCATCTATTGGAGAAAGTGGTACCGAGCTGAGGTGCACCAATAAGCGCACACTTCCATCTGACAGGGTACTATACTTCGAAATTGTCCAAACTCAAGTAGTTGATTGAAGTTAAAACCGATCCAAGTTTAAATTTTGTAAACAGAATGTGTTTTTAACCACCGTTCGCAGAGTAATCAAATCAAGCTATCATAATTTAAGAGTTAACTCATTAATTTTAATGCTAAAGCCAAAACAAGGGGCTGGGCGTTAAGCACCTCACCTGGACCAACCTGGGAATATCTGGCCTGTACCCAGCGTTGATCCAAGGTGTTCTTTAGGTCAGGAAGGTCCTGCAACTTGACCCTTTGGACCTCCTGCCGCCCAGCTTTATCTTTGATGTTGGTGCCTTCAATAAGGTCATGTAAACATGACAAGGTAATCAAGGCTTTATGGGCAACTTGCTCCTTCATAGCTTGAATATAAACACTTTGGAGGATCAGCTGACTCTCACAGTTACTCAGGTAAGTTCTGAACCTGTGACAGGCGTGTTCATGTTGGGTGATGTGCTTATTGGTGAGCTTAAAGAATGTGCTGAGATTATCCATCTTGTCTGAAAAAAACATCAATCAAGATTTTGGGATTGAGAGGGGCTATGTTTACTCAGAGCCTATATCCTTGAGATTAAATTTCATATCTGATCCTTTAAAGCAGCAAACGCCATTAGAACATCTTGTTTCCAGGAGATGTTAAGATCACTAGGAGCAGACATTAAGGGACTGGAGGGTCTTTGAAGCTCTTCTGGATCTTCTGGTCTCTGGGCCCTTCAGGCTCTTAACTACCAGAGGTGATATCATGGGAGGCTAACTCCTAGTTTTGCTGCTAGTTTGTCCACGCAAGTTTCTCAATCTTTTTGTAGCATTAGCTTCAGGTGGACTTAAAGAGTTATACATTTTGATTAGGCTGGTCCTCAAGGTAACCCAAAATTCCACTGACAAGCATAGCAAGTTGACTATAAGCATCATTGATCAGTTAACAGTTATTGACAATGCTTTCACAGTTTCTGTGAATGGAGTAAAAGGCAACATTATACAAATTGACAATATTTTAATGTAGGGTTTGAGTGAGCTCTAGTTGCCACGCTACACCATGGTCATACAAACCAACTACTTTTAAGATTTGGTGTATGGCTCTATGGAAAACCTTTGAAATAGTGTTCAATACCTAAAGCCAATTCTCCTAAGGGTAGTAGGGCCAAGGTATATAAATCTCACATTGTGGAAGGCACCAAAGAGGATTAGTAATGACTGGAGCAGCCTCCCACAAGTAAATAAAGTTCAATATTTGCTAAATATCTTTGTTGTTATTTAATATGAAATTTGATTTTGATTATGGTCAACGGATGATAGGGTAAATTGGAAAGCGTCCCAAAAATTTAGCCTTACAGGCTCTAGCGAAGTTACTTCATACTGATAGTGTTAATCCATTGAGTTACGCTTCTTGACAATCAGTATATTGGCCTTATTGATTGCTAATATTCTCAATTTTATGATAAATGTTTTCACGTGGGCAGCACAGAACCCCCTATAGTGAGCACCACTTACTTTGGCATAACAGTTTTCTTGACTGTAACAGGGTTCAAAATTAGCTTGAAGCTGTAAACCTAGTGGAGAGATCAATGAAGATTAAGAGATGAGGTAAAATAGATTACTTTATTAAGTTAAGAGGTGTCAATAATAATAGGGTTTGTGTGTATATGTTGCCAAGAGGACCTCCATGGCCCATACAATTGGGATCTTTCACTTCCTTTCAGAATGGCCACCTGGCCAACGACTTCATTTTTCTTTGTCTTAGTGACTATAATGGTGGTAGCCGCGCCTTTTGAGGTCTGGAAAGTTGAGGTGCAATTCCAGAAGGCATCTCCATCAATTCACAGGTGCATGATGAAACTTGATCAAAATTCTCATCAGTGCTTTCAAGGATGAATTTTAATTGTGAGGACTTGAGAGTTGATTTATTAAGGCTTGATTCAGGAGTAATTGTTGACTCACTCATCATCTTGAATCCTGACAGTCATTTATGATCACTTCAAATTTTAGCTATCTGAGACCATAGGTCATATTTATTACTAACATAACCCGTATATCAAATCTTTTAATTATTATTATTTGCATTTCTGAGGCTTGATTTTTAACTCAGCTTTGTCCAAGTGGCAGAAAAATTCTTCTAAGTGCTACAAATTTTCATTAAATTTTATGGAAAATATATTATATTATCCAGATAGACTAGCACACAGTAGTTCTAAAAATAACCTAAAGTAGTATCTTTTGCTCATTGGAAAGTCATAGGAACATTGCACAACCCTTGTGACATCCCAGTGTTTTGATAAAATCCCTGAGCTGTAAATATAGCAAACTTCTTCTGCTTAGAATTAGGTGGCTCAATCTGTCCTTAGCTTAAAATTAAATCTATAGTTGAAAAACATCATGTACCGCCTAAGCGGTTAAGTGCATCATCAATATGTGGTAATGGATAAAAATCCTTTTTAGTGATACTATTATGCATTCTATAAGCAATCACCACACAAATGTAGCCGTGCTTTTTTATATAATTAAATTTGGGGAGCTCGATGGTTCTTAGGGGCACTAACATCACAAGATGAACCACCTGATTGATTTCCTTATTAACAACGTCCTCAGCAGCCTTTAATTGTCTAATGGGCCGCAGGCAAATGAGGGATTATTACCAGTATTGAAATGATGCAACACGTCATGTGCACAAACTAAATTGGAGTTGTCTTTGCAAAAATCATCTTAAATCTATTAAAGAGAGCCAGCGCTTTGATTTTTCGTCCTTAGTTAACCCAGTGAGGCATTCTTGAGGTACCAAGGAAAGAATTGATTGGCATTCCTTGCCGTCAAGACCAATTCTTCAAACCTACAAAAAATATAGATGCTTTGCACTTCCTCAAAAAGAAGGCTGTGGACAAAAGCAACAATTTGATATTGCTAATCTGAATAGGAATAAGAATAAAAATCAACTAATAGAATTTGTATTTGGTATAATTTGGGAAGAATATACCCAGGCGTGGTGACTTGTTTAAAGTTAGATCAGCTGAATTGAGCAAATATCTCTCCATATAATCCTTATGGAATCTTAAATTTGATTTCATTTCCCGCTATTATCTGATTGCTGGCCGTAATAGTCATTCTATGGCTAGAATGGAGCAGAATGTCTTTTTAAATTCCATAGGCTAATCAAACAACCACTTGGTTTGGTCCTTAATTTTTGTGATAGCTAAGGGACACAATGCCAACCTTATAGGTGATATTAATAACTGCCTGAGGACGGGACTCAAGGTCTCTATCCTTTTTATTATAATAAATGAACGAGTTTGACTTGTTATCTCTGATGTGTTATTAACAAAATCAGTCAAAATTTTAAAGGTCCTCATAAATGAGGTACCAATAATTGAGGTGCAAGTTTGATTTAAAAATCACAATGGCAGGAGAGGGTATCACCATTGATTAGTGCAATGAAAGTCACTTTAACCCCTTTAGAAGTTGTTGTCTGCGGCCTTGCAGTACCATATGACTTATAATGATTGCTATTGGGATCAAGGTTCAGTTTTTACAAATTTAGTGAGCACAGTAGTAATTGATGCCTCACTATCTAAAATAGCTCTTACTTTAAGATTGTTTACTATGATAACAAAATAAGTGCTTTATTTTAGTAAATGTCAGTCAATTTGGTAAATTAACGTCGAGGTTGTCAGCTTGTCCACATAAGATTATAAATCATCACTAGGTAGTGGCTTTCTTCCCTTAGTACATTGATAGAGATAGCTGCTTACCCCATTTAGTTTAAGGATATCATCGTAAGTAACAGTGAGCTCTTCTTGTTCTGATTGTTGAACACAAGGCTTTGGTTCTAATCTACTAAATAATATATTCTCACTTTCTAGAGGCAACAAAGAAAGGTCAGTTAACACTTCTTTACTAAAAGCGTCATGGGGAAGTGATATCAAGCTAGCCCAATTTTAGTCATGATTTTACTAGAGTCAGCAGAAGTAGAGATCCGTGTTCTACTCCACCTCATTTTTCTAAATTGAAGTCAGTATCTGAGGCTATCACATAAAGTGGGAGATTCAGCAACTAGATTAAGACAGTTAATGACATATTTCTTACTCATGTCGCATACCTGACAAGTGAACTGATTCTCATTAAACTTATCAAGTCATGGCCACAAAGGCCGATTTGAATTCTTTATTTAAAGAAAGGGGCTAATGGCACATTTCACAAGGTATAGATTGATTTAGATAAACGCCTCAAAACTGATAGCGCATTGGTGAAGATAATAAACATTTAAGTAAAGGTATGCTCTTCATTAAGCAATGGCAAAGATACCTGGTATAGCTCTTTGTAGGGCTCACAAGCATGTCTAAGGGATATTTGGGCGTTAAAGTTATTTAAGGCCTCAGCACCATATAACACTTGAGCCTCTACTTAAAATACTTGGTTAAAGCCGCTACAGATTCATCCTTGCAAAGAGAAAAATAAGAAACTTTATCTGAAACATTGTCATCCATTCTGCCCTGCCAAACTCTTGAGCAATGTCTTTAGCGTTTTGGTAAGCAATTCTGAATTCCTTTAATTTTTGCATAATTATTTTCCTGACTGCTTGATATAAAGGAATTCATTACCATAGCTAGCTTATCATTCTCAGAGGCACCTACCATGCTAATCTTTTCAAGGCAATAAAGTTATGTAAATTCCTCTCTTTGTCAAACTCAAGTAAGTTAATCGTAGTAAAAGCAAAGTGACATCCATTATTGCAAGGCCATACAGACCACAATGCTTCTGATGGAATCTCACAATGTTTTGATTAAGGGGCGGGAATATCATACCTTTGGCCCATAAGATCAGCCAGATTAGTAGTTTGCCTATTGTGAGCAAAGAGTGCCAAGGGAATAGAAGTTGGGGCCAAAGATAATTCACCAGCTGTGGCCCTCAAAATTCCAATAATCTCAATGGTATTGGAGCTTAATATTTTAGTGAGAACCATAGGCAATGGGGACAACAGTGACACCCCATTCCCATCAGAGGCAAATACCAACAAAGGCTTATCCAAAAAAAACTTTACATAATAGATTTATCATACGGGTAAAATGATAGTGCTCTGCCAAAATCTGATTATTAGCTTGTTCCAAATTCTGGTTGGAAGTCCATGTATGAGTTTTTAGCTCTTCAAATTTTAAACTACTTGGGAGTGCACTAGTGTATTTAAGGATCAATTGTCCTGACTCATGACGTTAATTAACTCAACTTTTAAAGATAAACAATCTTGAGTTAACCAAACTTCTACTAAGCGTCTGATTTGTCTATGTCATTTATTTCTAGGAGAATGACTAAGTTGGATAACCTCCTGAAAGTCCTCAGGGCAACTTCTTCAGCACTGCAATACCCATTCATTTGGGTCATCATTGGATTAAAGGTGTACATGGTGGCGGAAAGTGCTCCCTATAGTGAGCACTTAATGTTGAAATCGTCATCTAGTCAGAGATTTTAAGGTAAAGTTAATTTCACTAGAAATAAAGTAAACTGTATGACGATAGTTATTCTGATAAGTAAAATTGAAACCAGTTAATTGCTAAAAGGTTTTATTAAAAACAATATGAAATTTAATAACGCTGTAGTCTTTTTTATTTCTAGTGGCCAGGTTTTCAGATTTTCCTTTTCTAGTTATTAAGAATCCACTTCTAAAAAACTAGATACCTTCTTTCCAACTAATCCTTCATTATATGCTAATGCCCTTAAGGATATAAATCTATATGCATAAATGTTCCAGAGAGCAAATGAAATTAAGTCTTTGACCTCTGTAACTTACTCCAGCAATAATGTAACATATAGGGCTGAAATTTGGACAAACCCTACTGATAATAACAACCAAAACTAGTTGCAATGTTTAATGTTGACACAAGGGTAAAAAATAGTATGATATACTTACCATGATCTTTTTCCTTACTGAGATTTGCGCCTAGGTAAGTTGATATATATTAGTGATGTAATTTTTGCGTCAATAGGGTGACAAGCAGTTGATCAAACTTCCATAAATCTTTTAAACAACAATAGCTGCTGAATTGATTATATTAACATTTTCATTAGCAATTCAGCCCTAAAATTGTTATTCATTAGTTTGGTACTAGTAAATCAATTTTGACATAGTAAGCTGATCAATTTACCCTTGTGTCTAAGTATAAATTGAAGTGAAATATACATTAAATAGTTATTCTTTGTTCACATAGTTGGTCAAACCATATTGCAACAAATATATGAAGTAAAGATCTTATTTTTATTCAACTGAGGCAAGCCAACCAGGGGAAAGACATTACCAAAGATCAAAGAGTTAAAAATGAATGAACAGATTTACACAAACAGAGTGATTAACCGCCCAAAAAGAGCAGGTGAAACACAACTAAATGATAATAAAACCAACCAGGTAGGACAGCAACAAGTCGCTCATCCCACCATGGTGGAAGGTGAAGGGGGATCAGGTGGTTTATCCCCATAATTGGATTCCATATCGAAGGCAAGTGTGAAGGCCAAGGCAGAAAGCAATGGTGTGGGATGATCAGCGACATGGGGAGCGAGTTGGCTGATGGCCAGCTGGTTGTTAAGCTTACCTTTATCAAAAATTGCACTTAGTTATTTGGAAAGGCAGTCTTCCACATGAAGATGGATGGAAGGAAGCTTGAAAAAGAAAGCTGCAGTGGTGCAGGTGGTTTTTGTCTTTGTCTGAGAAGTGATAGCCACTTTCTTGATGGCAGCATTTGCTTGTTTGTGGAGGTTTAGGTGTTACTTCTGGTTTGCAAAGAAAAGGTCAGAGCAATTTTGGGGATGAGGGAGACCCTTGGCAAGTATCACTACTAATGAATCAGTCATCTTAAGGATGTCGGTGTTATGTGGGATTTCAGTTGCAGCAACAGCGAGCTGGTAGTTAGAGCGGAACACAGCGGCGTTCAGTCAGGGGGTGTAAAAATTCCGAGGGATTTGAATGAGATGTTGTACCTGTATAAATTCTTCAATTTTGGTATTTGAGTCTTCAATTGCGTTTCCCATTTCATTGGTTTCATCCAATGAAGTCTTTGTTCTCAAGTTGTATTGGAAATTGGGTAAGTGAACTTATGTGCTGTGGCTATCAATTGAGGAATAATGTGGGATCAAACCGTTATCCAAGATGTCTCCTGATTGGTTGAAGTGCATGTGGCACTGAACTGAGGAGGGGCCTAATTGGCATCTGCGGGTGCTACATCAGCTGCAGGTTTTGGGGAAGGGATGGAAGGATTGTACCCCATGCTGGAAAGGTAGTGGAGTGTGTGGTGTATTAGGGGCCAGATGAAGGCAATTAAGGTCCAGCAGACACAGCAAGATAGAGGCATTTATACTTTGAGTGATCCAACTTGAAGCAGGATGGACATATAGTCTGCCTGCCCTTGACACGGGCCCAGAATGGGTGGTTGGGGAAGAGGGAATGACAGCGCGGTGGGAATTGAAAAAGCAATCTTGTTATAATTTGGGCTAATAGTGGCAAATGACTGAGGCCCAGCGAGATGAGTGGCCCCATTGGGGACCACAAACTGAAGGAGGGGTTGGAGCCATATGCAGCCAATCTTTCCATCAGCTCCTGATGGAGCACTGCAGGGGGAAGGTGAGTGGGCAACACCACAAACTGAACCACCATAGTGGTGTTAGTGGGGAGCCAGGTGCACGTTGTGGGTATAGGGGTGCCCTGGAAAACAATGGGAACGGTGGCTGCAGTGGCAGCATCAACTTTGCAGGTGAAGCTGAGATCGAAATACCCCTTATAGTATTGGAAATTGATAAATCCAGCCAGCAGCATCACCGCCTGAGCCAAACCAATAATGACTTTTTCTGCATATGAGAATAATTTCCCATATTTGACCCAAAGGCCGAAATGAAGCTGGGATTGAGGGGAGAATGAGGGGGCTGCAAGGCACTGCCTGGGCACATGCAAGGCGGATGGTGAGATCCTTGGGTGGAATGAACTGACCCAATGTATTAAAGGGAGTGGATGAGCCAGTCTGAACACATTTTCCCACCGGATGGAAAACTCTGGGTGGAGTTTCGCTGCTGCCCCACACTATAGCAGCCTGCAGAGAATCTGAGGTCATTGGGGAGCAAACGGGAGAGTTCATTGTAGGCTATTTAGGCTTTTTACTTTTTAATTAAAATTACTTGAAAGTTACTCCATGTGGAAGGAAAAAACAGTAAAGGTCTCATTTTCTGACTCAAATTTATTTTTAACATAATACAGGTTCATCAGGATATCATGGTGATCACTGTTTAACAGAGACGTCATCAAGAATTGGTTATTAAATTCTGTTTGTACTATTCTATATGTGAGCGATTCATCTCATTTTAGCTAATTGCTCTCATTGGTTTATGTTTGTACCACCAGTCATAATGTAAAGCTAGTCAAGACAACCACTCAAAGTACTGCTGTAAGTATAGTAATAGCATTTCTTTGAACAACTCAAAAAAACTGAAAAGTCTGTTTTCAGTCTGTGAACTATTGATGCTAATATTATTAGGACCAGCACAGTGCTCACCTTGAGGAATAGGTGTGTTAGGAGGGCTTTAAGGCTGAACTCAGTTTGGTTTATGGTTACAGAAAAACCAACCATCAGGACTTAGACGATATTAACAAAAAAGAAGTATTGCCAAAGATGGTTATAAAAACAAGTCAAGAAGAGATAAAATGCTAGATAATTCAGCAGAATAAAGGTGCATTTGTGTATATCAAGGTGTGGACTGCTTGATATGTCTTTCCTTTTACATGAGAAAAATGCATAACAAGTAGGTCAGCGAGGAATTCTAATTTGGAGGTGGAAGTTGGGCCTGAACAGGTGGTAAGTGTCATGGTTAAATGATATAAATGTGGAAGTTGATTGCAAGGACAAGGAAGAGATGAGATTGGCTAGAGGATTCAAGTTGGATGCCCTCTCTGACCTTAAATTCACTGTAGACAAACGTTTGGTCAATGCAATAAGGCCCAAGTGAATCCCCAGGAATTGCATGATAAATCCAAGCGTTACATTGATTATGTTTAGGCTTACCTGTTATAGCTTGGATGAAGATATTTTGTTACATTATATTTTTAATACAAATTTCATTCATTTACCAAAATAATTTTTTACTAAGGATGGGGTTTTCAGTTGTTATTGAAGTCTCAAGTTTGTGCTTACTCAAATATTAGAGTACTAGGGGTGGGGCCTCATCCTATTTGTTAGAGTGATTTCTAAGTTTAATGATTTAAAAGAAACTTAAAACTCAATTTCAAATAAGTTATTTCGCTGACTAATCTCTTTGCTATTGTCTCCTCATTAAAGGGACCTTGCTTATAGTCATATATACATGCCTTATGTTACATTGTGTTGGTCTCATGGTATACCTCCATATGGAGGTATCCTGGATTCTTTTCATAGCAACTCAAGTTTTAAGGGATGTGGAGGGTGCATTCACACTGATGTTATATATGGGTTTCCCTTAGGGAGTTAGAGACACTCTTTTCACGTTAGATGACCAACCATTTTATATTCTTATAATATTATTTCATATGTGATTTTTTCTAAGTGATGAGGGAGTGTTGAAATCCTGTTAGCTTATACTCGCAGGTGCTAAATTTCAGCAGGCTTTTGGCAATGAATTGATCTTTCTATTCTGCCAATTATTTGGCGCACTTACAATAGACAAAACTACCAGAATAATTTATAATATTATCCCAAGTAGGAGCTTGGGTGTGATAAAACGAGCCTTTATTATTCCACGCCTCCTGTATTTAACAATCTTGTAGGCTAATAGTGTGGTAGGCGAGAGTCCATATTATGCAGTGGTAAAAAAAAATTAGTTAAATGGCACCTTAACCTATCAAAACGCTGGGAAAAACCCTTCACCTCATGTTAGGGCTTTGATTTAGGTATCTAGTTTGAAACTGGAAGGACATAACCATGAGGTAGCATTTTATTATAATTTCTCCTATAAGCTACCTGGCACATAGACCTAGTTTGGCCACTTATTGGAGTTTTTATTGATTGCTTTGTTAGTAAAATATTTCATCTCCTGGAACCCCCTTCAGGTCTATAAAATGTAGGGCTTTAAATCAGACGTTAGCACTAAATTTGAGTTGTTGCCGGGGTGGACTCCCCCATCTTTGGACTATTCACACCCAAAACATCCTTCTCCCTTAAACGAGAAGGCAATTGTCTGGCAAGGAGTGCGTTAGCTGTGCACCATGGTTTGATGCTTTTGACCATGGAATTATCATCCATATTGTCAATGGGCCATGCTAGCGTTTCTTTTTCTTACTGCCCACGATGCAACTTTCAACATTGCTGTGAGTACTTGGTGGTTTTGGGACGTTTGAGGCCTTGTATCTCAGACTTCCAATTTTTTAAATCTTCTACTAATTTTAAGCAAATTAGCCCTCTATTGCCTTCTCTGGGCGTTGAGTGGCTGCATCAGCTTTTACCTGAAGCTCCTGCATGGATATTAATGGTTTTTAACATCATGCTTTTGATGAACGGGGAGCTGGAAGGTTAAGAGCACCTCCTGGAAGTATGGCAACCCGCGTTCTCTGTCATCCAAATTTTCCAGGGGTCAATTGCACCATTCACTTTGGCGCCTTTGGGGTCTAATTTTATTCCAGTTAGTCTCAGGTCTACTATGTCCTGACATCATCAAAGCATCATTATTTATAAAAACCATGATCAGCTGGTCAGGGGACTCTCAGGGTTGGTGTTCTCAGCTTGCCTTATCTCATCTTGTAATTGGTTCATTTGGTTGCGCATTCCCCGTCCCAACTGAAGGGGGGTTCATTGATTTGTCCTTAGGTGTTTCAATGATGATAACCCCTATAAATATGGGCCTTGGAAGCATCAACTCCTTTTTGAAACGTGCAGTATTTATTTCTTACTTACCTTCCTTTTTTGAGCATGAGGCTCAGTGATCTGGGATGGAAGGTTTAAATTAAATTATACAAATATTTGGCCGTGAAGGCTTCACCAGTGGTCTCCCTATAGCTACTGCTCTTGGAAAGCCTGAATCCCTTTTGCAATTGGCGGTTTTTGTTGATTTTTTACCTTCCTTTCTGGGAGAGGCATGGGTCAGCATGGACTTGAGGCTGATATGTAATTTAGTGTATCAAATACTTTGCCACAAAGCTTTCACCGCGTCAACCACTATGAATTTTTCCCTCAGAAGGCCTAGGAATTTTGTTAAAATTGGCGGCACCTTCCAGTGCCATGCCTTCACTCTCAGGGATAAGCCCAGGTGTCGACAGGGGTCAAGTCTTGACGTTTTTAATAAAAGTATATTGTTTTAATGCCCTGTCAGAAAATTGACTATGGGCTCTTCTAGTTGGCAGGCTAATAGTATGAAGGCTGGTCAGCCCTTGCCATTTTGCCTTAGGCGTCGGGGCCAGCAGCTCTGGCTAACCCCTTGGCATGTCACCCATGCCATTTAGAGATCCCCTTAGCCTAAGCTCCAACCAACAAAGTAAATAATAAACTTATAAACAAAGGTAGAATAGGCAAAGGGAGATGTTTATAGAAAGGGAAGCGCCAGTTATTTATAATATTTAAAAAAGGGCTATTACACACTGTTGACCTATCAGCTCTTCCGCTGGTTCTTCCAGCCAACCACTCTTCTTCTTCTACTACTTCTTCTACATTATTCTCTTCCCTGGTGTCAACCCTTTTTCTCTATCCTTCCTGAAGTCTAAATTAGTTTTGGCTCATCCTCAGCCTTAAGTCGCTGGTGAGCCATATAAATAATTAATCTAAATAAATGTCAAATTTGTATTCGACCTTCAAATTGATAATAATGCGCTGAAAACTACTTTGGTCACTCACTTGACTTGGAATATCTTGGCATCTTGCCAACATCTATCTCATCTTATCTTAATAATAAATGAGACGCCAGAAACAACTTTGGCCACCTCAAACTCATAATTGTTGGATCCACCAACATTGGATTATCAGGCAGCAAATTCATGGATAAACAATTGAAGTGAATGCATCAGCTTTCTGCCAGAAATCCCACAACGGACCACAAATGGCTGTTGGCGTCAACCACTGATTATGCTGACCGATATTAATTGGATTATCCTTGGCTATTAGTCGCTGATGATCCTTCTATTAATTTGGGGCCACCAATTGGCCCCACTCAAACCTAATACCAAACTCAGCAGAATACTAATTTTGGCTCAACCAAAATTAGGGAGCAACTAACCAGCAATCATATCAAATCATATGAAATTCAGTCAATAAGCCATTCCACTGGGATTGGCCATTTCATCCCAAATAACGATTAATCATTGGAGGATTCCATCTGGTTAAAATTCTGGAACGCCCCATTCTGGAAATACATTTCCCAAATGAAGAAAACTTCTAGCAGAAGGGAGTATCACTATTTTGTTAATAAATAAAGAGGTGCAAATGAATACTATGTTGGGTATAGTGCCTCTGCCTTCCAAAAATGCCATTTTTAATGGAAAAATCATATATACAAATGATCCTTCTTTAATTTCCTGTGAGAGCTGTCCTGAGGCTATATCTGTATACCATATTTCCTCTAAGAATCCTAGACTGGCCCACACCATGATTTGCTGCACTAAGGAGGCGGAATACTTTTATTAATATATTATAGTAACAGGTGTGCATTTTCAGAAAATGATTCTGGGTATGTCCCATCAGTCATCAGAGTGGTAAATTAACCCACTCCTTTCTTTGACAGGAGGACATATCCAGTGGACATGATTCTGTTTGAAGTTGATCCCACCCTGGGTTTAGCAGCGTTGACTGGATTCAATTGTGAATGTTCATAATACTTTTTATTTCAGCTACTCTCTCTTCTCCTTCAGGGAAATTTAGAACAACTTTTTAGTGGTATCCGGGCCTCAGAGAACTTTATTGATCTGCAACTAAATGACTACCTTGATTTGCACTACTTACCTGGTGTATGGTTAAGTCAGGGACATCTTAGGGTATTCCCACTTTAAAGGTTCAGGGTCTGGTTGATTAACAAGTTGGTATTTTCCATCTGTCTGATAACTTCTTGGAAGTCAACTTGCTATATCTAATAATTTTAGGGATGGGTGGTGCGCAGAAATTTGATGTCAAAACTAATTTGAAGGCCAATATCTTAACTTTGTTTTAAGGTTAGTCATGTATTAACAACAACCATGGCAGATGGTGGCACCCTGAGCGACTTATCACAGTGGCCAATGTACATAAGCTTAACCTTTCGCCTCTGCTGAAGCCCATTCCTAAAGCACCCCTGCCCCTTGACTGAAGGGGTTGGAGGCTTTATTAATGCAGCTTCCACAAATGCCTTACCGGATCAATTGGCGTTTGATTGTAAATTTAAGCTCATATTTGCACTGGTTCACATCCCTCTCCCATTTACCCTTTGCCCCTTCAGGAGGAAACAGTATTAGATTTATGGGTTACGGAGCAACTCAAAAAGGGAGCTATTTTTAGTGTGCCACTTCAGTATGCTCACCACTGCTTTTTGCGAAAAAAAAGCGGATGTGAGACTATGTCATTGTGTAGATTATGGGAACTTAAATAATGTGACCATACCCAACCTGCATTACATTCAGATGGAGGTGCAAATTGCTCACTATGTAAAGAAGGCTAAAAAATTTTCCAAGCTAAACTTCTTAAACGCCTTTAAACAGAATTTTCATCAAAAAAGGGCAGTAATGACTCACTGCATTCTGTACCAGGAGGGGGATTTTGCAATTCTGGCTCATGCCTTTTGGGCTCAAGGATGAGACTGCAATTTTTCAACATCATTTTGATGCAGCCTTGGGGGACTTGTTAGGTATATGCGCAGTAGCCTACATGGATGACATTCTGGTTTTTTTCCCTGATCAAGAGTTTCATAAAATCATTTGCAGCAGGTGGATGAGTATTTGAGGGCAGCAAATTTACTCCTGAAAATTAGTAAGTGTGGAATTTTCAACTCCTAGGTCACTTTCTTGGGCAATATCGTGTTCAACAAAGGCCACTTGATTGCTCCAGACAAGGAGAAAGAAATATTTAATAGGCCAACACAAACCTCGGTTAAAGAGCTGAGGAGCTCTTTGGGGACTTCATCATCCTTAAAAAGTTCACGCCAAGCCTTTCTGTGGTGGCGGCGCCTTTGTATAAAGCAAATGGGGCCAAGGTTATTCAGTTGTCACTTGCACTGGGGGATGCCTTCCAAGAGGTGAAGTGTACTCTGCATTCTACGTCAGTTCTTAACCACGTGGACCATAAGAGGGAGTTTATATTGGCTATTGATACGTCCAACTTTGCAACAGCTGCTGCTCTCTTACAAGAGGTTGATATTGGAGTTGAGCATCCTGTGGGATACTTTTTGCGGAATCTGTCCTTACCTGTTCTTAACTAATCTGTTTATGACAAGGAACTATTGGTGGTAGTAGAAGCATTGACCTATTGGCGCTATCATCTTAATGGTTCTTTCTGAACCTTCCGTTTTGTAACTAACCATCAGGCTCTGTTATACTACTGGGCTCCTCATCTCTCAACCCCCCCCCCCCAATGATCTTATTGGCATGAGCCCCTTGCCCAATTTGTGTTCTCTTATGAGTTCAAAAAGGCAGGGAGAATGGTTTAGCGGATGCTTTGAGCTAGACACTGCGTTAGCTCCTGATCCCAAAGAGGTGGGGTTGCAAAACACCCAATTGGAGATTCATCTAATTAAGGTTGTATACAACTAACCCTCCAGCACTACATGCATGCCAGTTCTTTCTTCACTTGAGAAGATAAATGATTATGGTATGTTCAGAAAGATCATCCTTTATCTTTCTTATAAGCGGAGTATGCTAGGGTTCTCACCAAAGACATATTAAATCAGGAGGATATAACCAAGGGTTCAGGCAAACAGCAAGCTAGACTTAGACCAGCCTGCTAGACTAGGTGCTGGAGCACCCAAATGGCAAACCAGGATGCCAAAGGCATTGTTGCTGGTATGACGGATATGAAACTAGAATAAAGTTTTTCCAATAACTTCCAGTGAGCCAGAATCTTGTACAGGCACATAATAAAATACCAGACAAATACAGCCGTTAACCATGAGGGGTGTGTGAGCGGTGGCGGAAAGGGCAGTTTATTTTTCAACATAAAAAACTAAATTTTGGGAAAGGTTTTTAATGGAAAATAAAGGAAGAAAAATAGACTAACGATTTTATTAGTGCGATGCAACTGATTAAATAGTGGTCGATTTATGAGGAAACAAGCTTGGATTGGGTCCCTCAAGTTCGACCTAACCAGTGAATATTTGAATGGGGGCAGATAAGCTCACTGGGAACTGACATCAAAGTATTTGGCATCAGGCTAAGTCAATGTCAATTCAACCTTGAATGCCTGAACCAAGACTCAACTGAATTTCTGGTGGTTGGTGTGATGGCATCTGGCCTGACAAGCAATGGGAATCCCCCAAGGCCACCCCACGTAGGGGTGGTCCCAATTGGTTGAGAATGGGTTTGGGATGCCTAACCCACCCATGCCCAGTCGCTGGGCCATTTGTTCAGTCAAAAGCGTTGCATCAGCTGCAATGCCTGATTTGCCAGAAGGGAGCTTTGAACTATCATTGATGGTATCCGATGCTGCTATCTGCATGTCAGGGATCATCCCTGATGATTTTAAGAGGGGGTTAATTTCAAAAATTGCAGTGTTGGCCGAATCAAAACCTTCAGTTATTCTGGCTGATAAATCAATCTTCATTTCTTTTTGACTATGTGGATTCTGATCATTGGGCTTGTTTCCACTTCTTTTCAGACTGATTGACTTTATTTCAGCAATCTCAGTGCAAATTTCCATGATCAGACATATAAGTTTGGGCGAGGTGAGTGTGGGCACCGGGGGAGGGATCTGAAGAAGGAGGGCTGTTACCCAGCGCTCATCTACCACGTGGGCGAGGTTGCCCTGGGTGACGAGGGGTACAGCCACCCTCTTCAGAGCATTTTTACTTGGAAATGGGAAGAGGTCCCAATTGATACACAGGGGACATTCCCCTGAACTTACAACAGTGATGGCAGCTCAGATGGCCAAGTTGTTTCTCACATTTTCTTTACCCATGGGGTGCTCCAGGAGATCATTAAAGATCATAGCCGCAGTTCACATCTGTATTCTGGGAGGAGTTGTGCAAGACTTTTAAATTTACCAGTGCCATTCTACTGCCTTCCACCTTCACTCTGATGGGCAGACATAATGAGTAAACCAATGTTTGGAACAATTTCTGCAGCGCTAAATGGCAGCTGACCACTCAGACTGGGACTTACATCTCCCTTTGACGCAGTTTAGCTATACACTGTTCTTCACTCCTCAATTTTTGTTCTCCATTCTTTGCCAATTATGGTTACAATCCTTTCTTTAATATGAAGCCCACCTGTGGGTCCAAGGTGGAAGTGAGGTAGACTTTACCAAGTTCATCAAGAAAGTATGCAAGGATGTAAACACCAATTTGGACGCAGCTATGAAGACCTACAAGAAGAATGCAGAAAGGAAGAGAAGAGTAGGACCAGAGCATAAGGAGGGGGATCTGATAATTTTTGATACCAGAAATATTCCCATTGAGCAGCCTTGAAAGAATCTGGGACCAAAGAGGATAAGACCATACCATATCCTTGGGAAGGTGGGCCATGCCTCATACCAGTTGGAGCTTCCAAAAAAATCTTAATCTTTTTGTTATTCTATAAGAGTAAGTTGACCTGGTTTAAGGGGTCTCCCTAAGAGACACTGGAGTCATACCTTGTGGATGGAGAACCAGAGTTGGAGGTGGAAGGGTTTGTGGCCTCTCATCAGGTGAAAAGAAGACTCCAGTACCTAGTATCTTAAAAGATTTTTGATGCTGCAGAGAATAGCTGGCTTTTAGCTCATAATTGCGCACATGCTCAGGACTTGATTATCACATTCCATAAGCATCTCCCTAATGCAGAAGATCCCAAGTCTACCACCAAAATTCCAGCCATGAAGCTTCCCCCAGCCTACAAGGACTTCTAAGTGGCTAATGCCCAAGGTGGAGGGGTGAAACCTTAACATAATGAGAGAGTAGTGTCATGGTTAAAAAACTAATTATCGGAGTGGATTGCAAGGATATGGAGGAAATAGGCTAGGCCAGAGGATTAAAGTTGGCCACCATCCCTGAACTTAGATTCACGGTTTAAACGTTGGGTCAAGGGTAAGCAGGCCCAAGTGAATTCCAGAAATCTTGTGATGGGGTCCCAGGTGTTACATCGTTGGAGTTTATGGTTACCCCTTATAGTTTAAATGAGGATGGTTTGTTACATTTAATTTCTGAATAAAGATTGCATTCATTAGAAAGATTTACTGATACTAAGAATGAGGTTATTTGGTTGGTATCAAAGTCTTGAGTTTTTTGTTTACTCAAGATTTTAAATTACTATTAATGGGGGCCTCGTTCTATTGGATAGAGTCATTTCCAAGCCTAATGATTTAGTTGAGGCATAAATTCTCAATTTTTCCCTAAATTAATTTCATACAGACCAATCTCTATGTTGAATATCTCCTCAATTAAGGGACTTTGCTTATAGTCATATATTTATACCTTATGTTAAGTTGGGTTGGCTCTCAAGTATACCTCCTTATGGAGGTTGATGGATTTATTTCATAGCAACTCAAGTCATAAGGGATGTTGCAGGTGCATGCGCACCAGTTTTATGTATACTTCCCCTTGGCTATTTAGAAACACTCTCCTCACAGTAAGACAATATACATTTATGCACTGGATAAAAATAAATGTATTAATATAAAATCCGAATGATAATGTTGAAGGGTTAACAAGAAATTCTAATGTTACTTTAATAAAAACAAACAATACATTAAGGTTTCTTTCAGCTAACCATGTTCAACTATACTTAGAATTGTTTACTTGTAAAAACAAGAGTTTATCCCAATTAACTCAGGATCTAAAATAAGACTAAATCACAGCCTCCTGAGTTGGATCCCAGTAGATGAGCTTTGGGTTGTGGGAAATTTATGGCTAGGTTGGTGGTGTAAACCAATGCCCCAAACTGAGATAGTGAATAGCAAGGTGGTCCATGTAGTTCCTGGCATATCAAAATGCTGAGAGTGAAGCTTTACCAGGATTTATCCTCCTTAACCATTGATTTCCATTTTCCCAAGTTACCCATTTATTGGCATGGTATTGTCCCAGGCCAGCCACCTCAAAGAAGTAGATACAAATATTAAGTTTATCTGAGGTAAACTGACTAGGGGATGAATAATATAAATATCATTATTAAAATAAAATAAAATAAGATAAGTTAGATGATCTGATTTATTGAACTTTGAAGTCCAAATACATAGATTTTGATTAATCTGGTATTTTGGACCTCAAATACTCAGTCCAGGTGAACTGAGGGATTTTCCAGAATCCCAATTCTGATATATACTACTACCACATTGACTTTTGCCTTATTTTTATTAGCTTCAAATAGCTTTATCTCACAATTTTTTCTGTTTTATTTTTCAACCAAATAAAGATTGAGGTCCATTTTTCTGCCAATTTCAACATGCCATATAGTACAACTTCAAAATATTTATAATACTGTAGTTTACTAAAGTGGAAATAAATAGGTAATATAAGAGAATATATTTTTCTGCAAATATAAATAGCTTATATATAACTGGGCAACCTAATATATTTTAATTTAGGTTGGTTTTTAAAAGCAACCCATAGGAGTGCTTGAGCCTCTGAAGGATTGCCACCATATAAATATGTGCTCTTGGAGACTGCTACCAATGACTTTTTTGGCTTTGATTAGTTAAGACTAAATATCTCAGCTCTTTTTAGCTTATTGAGTATTTTTTACCAGGTTGATCTTGCTTAACATAAAAGAGTAACCCAACAGTAAATAGATTAGAAAAATAACCAATTAAATTTGATTGCAGTAAATCTAATAGTTAAAAACTAGATCCATAGTTAATAATGATAGTTTACATATAACAATAATAAAATCTATTATATTATTTGATTTATTTGAGGTACGCTGACCAGGGGATGGATAGTACCAAACACAACACTCAAAATGACAAAACAAAACTACTAATCAGGTGGGAAGCAGAAACTGCTAACCTACTATGGCAGAGGGTGAGGAGGGGTCAGGGGTTGGTTTTCAGAAAGACCCACCTCAATCATGGGATATTGGTTACAGTACCAGATCAGAGCAGAGAGCCAGGGTGTTGGGGCATCCGCATAGTGGGGGTTGAGGTCAGCATAGTAGGAGTTTTCCTCTTCCATATCAAGATAATAATAGAAAAGTGTTTCAACAAAAGCTGCGAGGAGAACTTCAGCTTCTTTGTGGGCTTCAGGAAGTTGGGTGAAAAGGGAGATACTGTGGCAGGTGATTTTGGCTGAGGGGTTGAATGAAGCAATCATTATGATATTCATAACAGTAATTTCAGTATCATCGAATAGTTTTGAGATGTCACTGCAGGGAGATTCAGGGAAGTCAGGGGGAAGAAGAGGGTAGGCAGGCCATGCTGGAGCTGAGCACCTGACTGGGCTACTGCGGTGTGTAGTTTTGGGCAGTGAGGAGAGGCTACCGCAGCTGAGGCAAGCTGGTGATCACTTTGGAAGGGGGCTGTATTGGGCAGAGGAACGAAGTGGTGAGGGGTAGGGGTTTCATCAAAGTCAGGAAGTAAAAATTCCTCCCAACTATAATTGTCTTGACAGAGAAGTTGACCTGTATGCTTACTAATGAGGATATTACCTGATTTGTCAGTTTCAGCCAATAGATCCCATAGATTTTGGTTTACTGGAATAGTGGCATTCAAATTTGGGTGGGTGGGATTGGGCAAATAGGCAGCTGCTTGGGTGCTAATGGTGGTCCAAGTATTACTCTGATTGGTTGGGGTAGATTTAGGTGGGAGAGTGAGGCTGGAGGTTTTGGGGGGCTAATTTTCTATGTGGACCCACTGAACAAGATTGGAGGGTGGGAGGGGGCAGCAAAGTGCCCCATACTGAACCTCAGAGGGGGCTCAGAAGCTGCAGCAGTGACTTGGCCTGAAGGCACACTCTTTTTGCATAGTTGAGGCCAAAGCAGAGGGAACAAATCTGCCTACCATTATTGACCCAAGCCCAAAAGAAATGATCAGGCACTACAGCTATACTAGCGCGGGGTGGGATTTGTTGGGCTATGGTAGGGTGGTGTGGTATGATGATGGCTGCTGCATGAGGAGCAGCAAGGCGCTCCACACCAGATGGAATGGCAAAGATGAAGTTGGGCTGAGTGTCATAAGCTATGAGCCCCATGACCAACTGGTCATACAAAACCTGGGGTGGAAGGTGTGATGGGAGATTTACAAAGGATACCACCAGTGTGGTGTCTGAAGGGAGGTGAGTATGGGTTGTGAGAATGGGGTTTTTTTATAAATTAGAGGAGTTTGTGCTGCCACTTCAGCATCCTCCTCAGATTGGAACCCAACGTCAAAGTAGCACTTAAAAGGGTGGAAGTCTATAAAGCCAGCTGGCGCAAAGGCTGCAGTGGCTAGCTCAATAATTGCCTTATCAGCATATGGGAACAAACACCCATAGTCTACTCTGAGGCAATAGCAAATGGCAGAGCGAGGGAGGGTGAGAGGATGGGGCGAGAAGGGTGGACGCGCACCAGGTGGAGTGCTAAGTCCCGTGGGGGAACAAAACGGTTGGAAGCAGTGGGTGGGCTGTTTGAGCCCATCTGAACGTGCTTGCTTGTGGGGCGGAAAATGCTAGGGGGGTGCACTGCTGCCCCACACTGGGGTGGCAGGCGGCAGAGCCAAGGATATCAAAGAATAGGTTTGGGCAGATGGCTGTGGATAAATAAAACTTTAAATTTAAAATTGCTCAAAAGTGACTTCGAGCGGTAAAAGAAAGTTAATATAAAATCTATTATATTAGTCTTCACTATATATTTTATTTATATCTACAACTTTTCTGTTTTTCTTCTAAGTATAAAAATATAAAATATAAAGTAATAAATATTTTCAGTTAACTTTAATTTTAACTAACTATGCAAGCGGAGCTGCAAGCAGATTCCAGGTATTTCAACTTTTCTATTAATTTGAGTAAGTTGATTGTCTTGTTTTATATAATGAGGTTTGACAGGCTGCTAATATGTCTGAGAAGAAGTTCCTCATTTTGTTAATCTATTTGTCTAAAGATAAACTATTTAAAAATGCAAACTGGATATTATTAAATATTTTTGCAGAATCATTAGTAAAGATAGGTGCAGCAAAATGCTATAGTAGGACTTAGTGGCAACCATAAATAAACCTGTTGAAACTGAAAAATATCAATTCAAACAATTTATGCGAGTATATCACCCATCCAAGGTGTCTTTCAAGTAATATCAGCTCTACATACAGGTGAAAAAACGGTAAAGTAAAACGGATAAATACTTTTGTGCCTCGAAGTTTGCAGAAGCGTTCAGCTATAAACCTTGAGCTTTAAAATAGCTTTGCATCAAGTCAAAAAAAGCTGAATTGTATAAAAACATTATAAATTTAATAATGGTATTTGGAAAAATGCTAAATATAAGTTACTAGTGGGAAAATAATTTGGGGTTAGGAAACTGGATCAACCACTCAGTACAAAATAAGCACTTTAAACAGAGGTCGATTCAATTCCCTGCGAAGTGTTTGGACGAGAGAGTGTTTGAGACTGCTCTGGATCTTTAAGTTGTTCAGTCGAAAGCAGTGAAATGCGAGACGTCGATCCATTATTCTCGTTAGCAACGCTTTTAGACAAGGTTGTCGGAATGTTACTGGTGGATTTTGTCTTGTTACCCAAAGTTAGTTGCCATGATGGAACAGATGGTTTGGTGTGTTGGGAAGTGGTCCCACTATCAGAACCTTCATCCTGTACATTGAAAGTCTTCGTCAACAAGCTAGATTGACTAATAGAGCGTGATAAATTTCCAACATAAGATTTTTCCAGCGGAGTTTGATGAGATATGCCCGGGCCTGGACTAGTTGGAAGGCTATTTGAGGCTGTTAAGGAAGGAGTTGGAGCTCTGCGTCCAACCAGTGCTTTTAAAGAACGGATCTCATTCTGAAGATCGTCTAAAAGACTTGTCTGACTTTCTTTGCTTTTGTTAAACGCCTCTGGAATCATTTTCTTGACAGATTCCATTTCTGCCCAAAGCTTATCAACGTCTATTAACCGAGTTTGGTCTTGCTCTTTAAGAGAGTCGATGGCTTCGGCTAAGCCAGCCAGAGTTTTTTCGATAGTAGCGTTTTGACTATAAACAGCTTCAATGACAGTTTGAGTTTCTTTTTTAACAGATTCAATCGCCTGAAAAGCTTTGTCGAATTGTTCATCAAGTCTTTTACGCTCCAACTCCAGATCTTCTTCTGAAGGCCATTTAAGAAGTGGTGCAAGGAAGGTCTTTGAATGATAAATGTTAAAGATAGCTTTAAAATATATTAGCAAGCATATACCTGAGCTAGGCCGTAAATGCTATAGCTTATAGCTCCAAAAACAACCGACGTAATGAAATAGTCTTTCCAAGTAGAACTCGCCTGGACAACTTGAGGAGTATACTGATAGGGTAGCTGTGAGTTTAAATGAAATTCTGCCCCGGTAAATCTAAAGGGGATTCATCTACAAAATGATTTCCAGATTTATTTTTGGTTAAGGTGGAACGACTTATTGCAACTTGAATTTCGTAGGGAGTGAGGCCCTTAGATTCCAAAAAAGCAACTTTTTCGTTAAGTGGGCTTTTTTGCACCTTTGGATCGTTTAAAAACTTCACGGCTGATAAAATAGGCTCCTCTTTTGCTTCTGACTTTTGAGCTAAAGAGTCATTCTGCTCATCTTCGTCGGCGGTTTTTGTTTTATCACTCATATCTTGTTCTTTTCCTAAACAACTAAGCCAAATATATTAGGTATCGAAGTTTGCAAGCAAGTGTTTATTCAATGAAAGTATAATACAATGGTTATTATCGTCGACAAAAATAAACAAATATTTACAAACCCTACTATTTTGGACTTAAATTAGACTCAAAACTCGCGATTGAAAAGAATATTAAAGCTGACAATTCTAAATAGCGTAAATGTGTGATGCAATTTTACATTTTCTTATTTAAATCAACTAAAGAAGATAATTTCTATCAAAGCTGAATCAGACTTGTGATGTAATTCGACTACTTATAAAGCGGTTTAACTATCTTGCTAGCTATAACAAATTATAGCTCATTGAAAATTATTATAAGTCGAAACAATTAAATTACCATACTCTTGTTATTAAGTAAGTTTTAGCAATTAATAGATAGATGTCAATTTAGCAAATGAAAAACCATATTTCGTATAATTCTATATTTAGAAGTTACAGTTGCTCCAGCCTTATTATTTTAAATTTTATTCGAGGGTGGCCGACCTGGGATGATACCGCACCGATTAAGGAATCGAAGAAATGGGAAAGGAGGATAAACCCAGAAAACCTCCATGCGCAGCGTATGATAGGCCAGAAACTCCATGGACCGCCTTTGCTATTCGCTATCTCAGTTCGGGGCATTGGTGTGCAACTCCAACACAGTCAAATTGTCCCCTACCCAAAGTCCATCTAGCTGGTTTTGAACTTGGGGAGGCAGTGGTAGAGGGTCCATATTCTACCACTGGGGTATCCTCCCCCCCAGCCTTATTATTCAAAACATGATAAACTACCAATATACATGATTTTCTAAGTTGCACTTATCATAAAAACATAATTTGAGGTTTACAAAATAATGCTTTAGTTTTGCATTACCTAGTATTAGCAATAAGAAAGCTGTTAATTTAATAGTACTTAGCTAACCTCAATTTTATGCAGTCTAACAGTCAAACTATATATAAGTTACTATTGGTAAATACAATAATTAAACTACTAGAATTACAGTTATTATAAAGTTCAGTCTCAAATTGTAAGGGACTGGGGCACACATGATATTTTGGCACTCATGTACAGAGGTGTTGGAATCTGGGGCAGGCGGTATGCTTGCAGGTGCTTTTGAGCCCTGGATTTCAACAATTGTAATTTTCAGGAGAGGTTACTCTTCAACTGCAGGAATTTACTTACCAGGGTATTTTTATAGTACTTAAATTGAAACTGAGAACCCTTAAATTAAACAAAGTGTTGTATTTTTTATAATATTTTTATTAGTGGCAGTAAGGAAATAAAAAGTGAACCCTCTTACAATTACACTGTTTATATATAATTTAACTCAAGGCTTGAAGTGAGATAGACAAATAATTCATTATTAGCTTCAAGCCTATTTAGTAAATATGGGAGTTTGACCTATTGGAGCTCTTGAAACTTGCCTTGCGTTAATGGTACAGCCAATGGAGGGTCAAGAGTAGGTAGGACAAGGCTGTGAGGTAAACATTTGATAGATTTGAGCCAATCACCATAGGGGAAAATAGTTTCACCTGGTGTGACCCCCTTCAGGCCTATAAAAGGGGATGGTCTCCACATTGGGGATTGAACTAAATTAAATGTAAATTTCAGGAGACCTCCAAATGGCTTCCCTGATTCTGCCAGTGATTCAGCATAATCTCATTACTAATTGTAGGTTTGTTTGGCCAAGGAGTGGGAGTACTTGCTTTCTCCAAGAGTCCAGATTTCACCAAGAATTGGATATACCTTCAATATTGAAAATTGGAGCTATTCTCCTCCAAATTATTCTTACTTACTAGTCAAAAAACCATTTGTCTGATATTGCCCCCTTCAAGAATGTTCTGGGAGAATAAGGGTGCAGAAACTGACCATGAACTCTGTTGACAACTACTCCAGAAGCAAGTAAATTGATAGAATATATGTCATCCCTTTTGTAGGTGATGACATATGGTCCTTCCCAGATGGAACCTAGCTTCTCACTTCTGATAGTAATGCAGTTATGATAATATAAAACCTGGTCAGATATTTGAAAAGAGGGAAATGTGGTCTGAGTTCATTAGTTGCTTGACCCTTTTTGGTGACAGTTTTGGCTAAGTTAGTCATTGTCAGACAATTGCCTCCTAGGCTTCAAAAAAGTATGTTGTGAGTGAAATTTGGCCAAATAGAGGCAATGTCAGGCATTTATAAGTCCCCAACAAGGAGGAAATTGAATTTATTATAATAATAATAATATTGATTTAGTTGGCCAAAAGATCCTGGCCAATTCTTGGTAGAACTCAGCAAGTAGGGGTAACACAATTTTGACTCCTCTCCGAGCAAAAAATCAATAACCAACAGTAAGATTACTCTGACCATGAAGCAGACTATGGGGCATCCATTGGACGGTGCTTTCCCAACCATACCCAGGTCCATTCCAGCATCTAAACTGGACTTCCCCTTTTATAGGCGTGCTGGGGGTCCCCCAAGGTGAAAAAAATTTTCTAGGATGGAGATTGGATGAAATACATCAATTTGTTACATCATGGGTACGTTTTGGTCAATAATGATTTCCATCCATTGTTTCATCAAACAGATGCAAGTTTGTCAAGCCTTAATAGGCTATAAAGACATATTACTTAATTCTAATTCCCCAAGCTATTCAAACGTTGAGCCTTGACGCTTTAAATATTCCTATCAATTTATTATATAGGATTCCCTCTTTTACCCCCGCGCAGCCCATAATAAAAACCTATAAAGCCAAAAAAAACTACTTTATTTACTTATTTATTTATTTTCATATATCTGGTGAGGCATGCTTCTCACCTATATTGTTGGATTTGAGGCTACCAACACCAGCGAGCCTTTTTACCAACCCTCAGATCACATAAGTGGTGCTCATTACAGGGGACCCTGTACACCACAAAAATGTTATAATAATGGAGGCTGTTGTGGGTGGTAACCCTTCTAGCTTTTCAACTGACGTCAACCCTAGGCTAGCACTTATGGAACAACAGCTAGCCAGTGCTTTGTCTCACCTTAAACAGCTCAATCAGCACTCATTTCAAAGGCCAGTTATACAAAAACCCCATCTATGAGACAAGTTCACATCTGGCAAGGGCAGTATTGCCTCCTTCCTCTATGTTTATGAATTTGCGATGGAAGGAGCAACTGACTAATAAAAAACACAGTATATTAATCCCTTCTTGAGCTAAATGGCTCAGGAGATCATGGCTCCTGAAATGGCCACACTTACCACCTGAACGGAGGTAAACAAGCGCTGATTGACGTGTTTGGTTCAAAGCAGAGTTTACAACGGCAAAAACAGGCCTTTATGTGCCTTAGCCTGCAAGAGGGATTATTGATCCCCTCATTTGTTAGCAATTCTATAGCAAAGCTCAAACTCTGTTGCTTGCAAGAATGCTCCTTCTCAATGATGAAATTGCAGCTATCTTGGATGGCTTAGCATCTCATCCCTCCTTGGTGATGCATCTCTCTTTCATAAAGTGCACTTTCACAAATGTACAAAGTATCAAGGAGGCCTTATTAGCGGTTGCTGATATCTATGAGTTTGACCTTACCCAAGGGCGTTTGAGTCAAGCTGCTACGCCAACTAATTTTAGCTTATACTTCAGCAGTTACCATTTAAAACCTGCTCTTGAAAAGTTGTCAGCACAAACGGTTGCTCCTTCCTATAATGATAAGCAGATGTTAATGGCTGTGACTGGGCAGTGCTCCCTTTTGTCTTCCGTTCAAAATGCTCAGTTGGCAAAAGCAGTCGTTTCTTTGCCTTGCCTATCTTCTTCTTCAGAGCGACCTTCCCAAGTGGTTTCAAAGCCTGCTCTTCAGCCTAAAACCCTTTCCCAGGTCCCAATCACTCCCACTAATAATGGGTTAAATGACCAGATCATAAAGGCTAAACCGCCTGTTTCACAAATGCTCCTAGCCACTGAATGACCCAAAGCCATTGGAAATAAAGTATCTGCCTCTCCAGTGCTATCCCCATCAACCTCTCATTCAGCTAACTCTAGTCAGAAGCCTATATCCTTGAGGCAGCACCAACCCCCTGATTTGAAGCATAAAACTCAAGCTGTGGCAGCTCCAATGCCTCCTCAAAAGTTAAAGAGGTGGAGGAACAACCCCAGGACTTATCATCTCATAAGGGAAGGCCGGAACCTACACCACCTTCTATGGGCCCCCTAACCTGCATTGATGATCCCTCTGACGACGATTCTGAGGGAGGTGATGAAGATGTTGGTCATTACATTTTAAAAGCCCCAGGTGAAGTGGAGGTACCTGATTGGTTGAACCTGGAGAGAGTAAATTAGGCTAAGATCCCTCATCATACATATCTTTGACAAGTGATAAGGGGTCTTGAAATTATTGACGCTGCTAGTGACGCAGATCAGCTTATTGCCACATCTCTCCGATCTACCCAAAGTGTGCTTACCATGCAGACTATCCTGGAGAAATACCCTGAAACTGCAAAACGCCTTGCCTCCACTTTTCATATAAAAGAGGTTCTCTCTCTTCCCCCTCCTTGAGTGGTACTCTAACTAAAGTGGAGGTTGTTGGTAATGAAGTGCAGGTTAAATCTATCCTTGACACCGGGTCCCTGGTGAACATCATGTCAATAGAAAAACTCATAAAGAAAATTTGAGCTGGCCCCTGACCTTAATTACACTCACGAGTTTGGAAAGGCAGGACCAAACAATACACGCGCCATTATAGCCTACTTTTCTCTGCCCATACGGTTTGGGAAGCTTCTCTTGTCAGCTCCAGCAGTGGCTTGACTAATAATACCTAAAATTTACTCATTGGAACCCAAACTTATGCTCAAATACAAAGGTGTTATTAACTTGAAGCAGGGCTATCTCTCCCTGCTTAACTATGAGGTTCCTCTGATTCTGGCTAATGATGATATCACTAAAAAGGATAATGTTTGCGCAGTCGAGTATCCCTCCTCCGCTTTATCACTGCATTACTCTACGGCAGGATAGCATACAAAATTTTTGCCTCCATCAGTGGACTCCTGGGAGGGTAACCCTTTCTATGCTTCTGAAGAGATGGTCATTAAGGCTGGGGAACAGAGGGTAGTTGACACGAAGACTACCATGCAAATCCCCCACAGCTTCCTACCGCACCTCATCAGCATAGATGCAGTTAGCTTTTTTGAGCCCAGAGTTTCCAGGCATGTTAGATCCCACCTATCATTGGCCTTTTAACCTATTGCTGGGGAATCTCACCAAGAAGGATATGGTGGTAAAAACATCAAGACATTGGAAGAGGCCTGCTGATACCAATTGAGGACATCAAGCAAGTCCACTGTATTGGTGTAATTGGCGGGTTTGCGCCAATATGCCATGAATTGGGCAGTAAGAGCCAAGTTACTGACCATACTAGGTACAGAGTGGCAGAGGCCCATCCCCAAACCCGACCACCATGTCTTGTCATTGCCACGTATTCCCAGACCACTGTTCCCATTATACTGCACATTAGTAGCAGGGTCTGGGACCAGGAGAGGGCCGAGAATGACGCCAACGCCACACCAAGCTCACTGGCGGAGCTGATGAGCTGGATCTGATCTGACTTCTTTTTACTAAAATAAATATAATAAAACTCGAGCCTAGCAAAGTTCTTTATTTGTAAATTCTTTGTAGAAGACACAACTGCCCTTCATTGATGCAGCAACTTTCCTTAAATAATATGTTGCAACCATCAATTAGGCTCTTCATTTTGCTAAATTCATTTAAACCCTGACCACCACATCATTAGCAAAGAATTGTCATCCCACAGATCACCATCCACGCCCCGCATAAGCCCATCATCATTTTGTGGAGGTGATTTGGATTTGAGATGGCGGTTTCACCCAGCTCTGAACTTACCAAATTTGGTGCCCGTTGAACCAGGGCCACATTTGTATCAACTTCCACCCGATCCAAACCAATGCATGGATCAGGTGCCTCCCAATCTGTCACATCACCCCCCTGTGAAGACCAGAACTCCCAGATCTTCTCTGGGCACCGCGCACAGTCCTCCATTGTCTGCCACGTTGACTCCTCTACCGGATAGCCCTTCCACTTCACCAACAACTGCTGTTGGCCTCTCACCCACTTGGCATCCAGTATCCATTCCACCTCATATTCTGGGATCTCCCCTTCTTTAGGATTCAACAGACCGGGGCGCTGGGCCCCTCCCCCTTGAAAGCCTGCAGCTGGGAGGCGTGAATCACTGGGTGGGCTCTGGAACCCACTGGCAAACTCAACTCAAAAGCAACCTGATTAATTGCTCTGACAATCCGGTATGGGCCCAGAAACTTTGGACCCAGCTTACGACTCTTTACAGGGATGGCATAGTTCTTGGCTGATACCAAAACCCAGTCCCCAGGTTTAAGTGATGGATCCGGTGCCCTTCGCCAATTGGCCTGCCATTTATGCCAAGCTACCACCTGCTCCAAGTTCTCCCATATCATCTTCCTGATTTCTGACATGGTACAAATCATTTTATCCGCCCCCTGACATACGCCCCCCATAGATCCCCCATTCAACTTTGGGTTGAGTCCATGGTTCACAAAAAATGGTGACATTCCCGATGAGGATTGCAAATGGTTATTGTACGCAAACTGGGCCATCCTGACCCATGATACCCAGTTATCCTGTCGATTGGACATGTAACACCGCAGATACTGCTCAAGTATCTGGTTCACCCTCTCCGTTTGACCATCAGATTGCAGATGGTACGCCGAGGACTGACCCAGTCTGATATCTAAATTTCCCAATAGACTCAACCAGAATTTTGAAATGAATTGTGGGCCGCGATCAAAGATAATCTCCTCAGGTAAGCCATGTTGAGAAAACACCTCATCAATGAAAACCTTTGTTGCATCCTTCACAAAAAAACTCCAAGTGCAAGTGAAGAATTCAGCGTATTTGTTAAGTCTGTCCACGACCACCATAATCACATCCTTCCCCTGCACCTTCGGAAGTCCTACTATGAAATTGATGCTGATCGAACTTTAAGGGGTCTGCGGTATTGGCAACAGATTCAACTTACCCAACGGCGGTTTCCTTGATGGCTTTGACTTTGCACATACCAGACACTCCCGCACATACTTCTGGACATCCTTACGAAGGCCCAGCCACAAATACTCCTGCTGTACCAACTCCATCATCTTCCCCACCCCTGGATGACCCGCCAATGGATGGTCATGGAAAGCCTGTATTACCTTCCACCATAATGATGGGTTGGGTACCCATACACGCGACTTGTGGTAAAGCACCCCAACCCTCTTCATGAAATCCGCGTGGTACTGGTGTGGCCAACCCTCCGTCATTTCAGATTTCATCCTTCGTGCAAACTCCGCGCTCCTCTACTTCCAGCAAACTTCCTCCCCCAACTCACACCCTCCATCTTCAACCATCATGAACTGATCCAGATGGAGCATCGTTGCAGTGTTGAACTCCTCCAATTCCCCCTTCTCATACACAAAATCTCCATCTTGGCTCAACTAATCTGCCAGGACATTCAAAGTGCCAGGCCGGTACTCCACCCAGAAGTCATAGCGGACCAGCTCCACATGCCACCTGGCTTGTCGCTGGTTCATCTTCCTGGGTTGGTGATAGTACTATAAGGCCTTGTGGTCTGTTTGGATAATGAAAGGATGTCAGACATAGAGGAGGTGATGTTGCCATTCACGCAAGGCTGCCATCACCACCAACAGTTCTTTATCATTATTGGGTAGTTCATTTCCGCAAGGAGCAGCTTACAGCTGTAGTAGCACACAGGATGCTCCAACCCATCCTCCCCCTCCTGAATCAATACCGCCTCCACAGCATAATTTGAGGCATCTGTCTCGACCACAAAAGGTTTCCTTGGATACAGATGGGCCAGCACTGGCGTGGTAAGTAACTTACTCTTAAATAATTCAAACGCCCGCTCTTCCTCCTTTCCCCATATGAATGGAATGTACTGAGTCAACCGCGTAAATGGTAAGGCCATTTGAGAGAGATTCTTCACAAACTGATGAAGGAAGTTCAAGGTACCTAAGAAACTTTGCACCCCATCTGATCCGTGGGAGCCTTCCAGGCTTGAACTGCTTGGAGCTTATCTGGACACCCCCCAATCCATTCCAAAATACCACGTTGCCAAGAAACGTCACCAAACTCCGATTAAACTTGCACTTTGAGGGCTTCAACTTCTAACCCACTTGGCCTAAGCCCCCAAAACTTTCCAAACATCTCAAATGTGTTCCTCCTGGGACTGCGAGAATACTAGGATGTCATCCATATAGGCGGCACAGCAACGTCTGATCATCTCCCCAAGGACATGGTCAATCATCCGTTGGAACACTGCTGGAGCGTTCCTCAGCCCGAATGGCATTACACGGTATTAGTACACCCCTAGGTGGCACTTGAACGCCGTATATTGCTGATGCTCTGGCCTCACCGGAATCTGATTAAATGCATCTGCCAGGTTGATCTTTGTAAACACTGTGCATCCATTAACCATCAGAAGAATATCCTCCAAAAGTGGCATCAGATATGGATCTGGCTCTGTGACCGCGTTTAGATGTCAAAAATCCACACATGGGCATAAGTCGCCACTCGCCTTTGGTACTAACAACACAGGAGATACCACCTGAGACCTGGAGAGCTCGATCAAACCCTTGTCTAGAATGAACTCCACATGGCTCTCCAATGCTTTCCTGGACCGTTCATTTAGAGGATAGACCAGACATCCCTTGGGGAGGTCTGAACCCTCCTTGAACTAAAATTAGAATGCAAACGAACCCATAAGGGGAGAAAGGTGAACTTCTAATGGGCCCAAACACATTACAAAGTCACTGTATTTGAGTGGGAGCTCTACCTCCTGCATTCCCCCTAAGCTCTTGCATCTTCTTGGGATATCGCCCCCAACCTCCATCTTCCATGTCATGCGAGGACCGATCTGGGGTGATAAGGTAATTGTTTTCTGCAACACATTGATCTGTGGCTGGAAACGATGCCACCATTGCATCCCCAGTACCACAGGGTGGGCCAGATTCCGAATCGCACAAAAACCCTCTTTCAACCAAAAAGGGTTCTTCCAAACAACAATTAAAGGCTTCAGAACCCACAAGGGGGCTCTTCTTGATACGTTGGCAAACACCACCTCTGACCCCCTTCTCATTTTCAACTGCAAACGTTCTGTTAAGGCAAACTCCACATAATTCTCCTCAGCCCCTGTATCCACCAGGGCCAGCACCTTCTCAGTCCGGCCATGTGAGTATAGATCAACTGGAATAAATAACCTGGGAAAAAGCAAATAAGAAGGTTTAATGTTAGAAGCATTTACAGATTGCAAGTTTGCAGGCAAAGTAGGTCAGGGCTATAGCTCTGTACGGGTCCCAGACCTGCTCTTCCCAACTCCTCACTGCTACCCTGATGGGGCCCCCATGGATATTTCTGGAATTCCGTAGAGAACCCCGCCAGCCTCCTCATCCTCTATTAGCAATGGTGGGCGACTGGGCTCTTCCTGGGGATGTCAAATCCTCTCTCCAGTTCCGTACCAATTCCAACTGCTTTTCCACCTGTATTGCCAAAGCAATCTCCTCCACCAACAAACCTTGAACTTTAGCAGCTGCCATGGCAGCCAACATGTCCGCCTGCAGCCCCTGTCTGAACATACGCGATGTTTGTGAATCCAAGATTCTTGCTGCTTTTGCCAATGGCCAGAAAATCCGCCCATATTCCTCCATCGAACCTTGGCCCTGTTCCACGGCCAACAGAGCTGACCACGTCTCATCTTGCGCCTCATCCAGACAAGCCGCCCAGTCGATCAAGTCCACACACTCATCCATGGATCCTGGCAGGCGTCCTTGCTCCTCAACCAACTCTTTCACCCACCCAGAAAGTTTTGGAGGTAGTGCATCCATGATCTGCACGATCTGAAATGAGAGAGGGGTCTCTCCACCCATTGCCTGAACCAGCTGCGCCTGAGAATGAATCTGCGACACCACTTGGTGAATTTTCTCTAAGGCCTCCATTGGCAAAGCAGCTCGTCCTTTTGGGGATACAAGACCCCCTTGGCATTCCTCCCTCCTTGAAGGCCTCAAGCTGCATACCTGGATCAGTTCTCTTATCATGAATGTAAGTGAGAAGCTCACCATCACCACCATCAACACATGGCGGTACCATTCCTCCCCACCTGGGACCACCACCTCCTCCTGGGGGCCCCACAAAACCGACAAAGAAGTATTATAGTTGTGTCCAATGTAATGGGCGGGTTTGCAACAATATGCCACAAAAGAATTGGGCAGTAAGAGCCAAGTTACTAACCATACTAGGTACAGGCCGGCAGAGGCCATCCCTAAACCGGACCACCATGTCTCATCATTGCCACGTATTCCCAGACCACAATTCCCATTATACTGTACATTAGTAGCGGGGTCTGGGACCAGGATAGAGCCAGGAACGACGCCAACGCCACACTGAGCTCACTGGTGGAGCTCATGACCTGGATCCAATCTGACTTCTTTTTACTAAAAAAAAATTTAATAAAACTCAAGCTTAGCAAAGTTCTTTATTTGTAAATTCCTCATAGAAGACACAACTGCCCTTCAGGGCTGCAGCAACTTCCCTTAAATAATATGTTGCAACCATCAATTAGGCTCTTCATTTTGTTAAACTCCTCCAAACCCTGACCACCACATCTTTAGTGAAGAATCTCCATCCCACTGGATCACCATCCACGCCACATGTAAGCCCGTTATTTTGCGGAGGTGATTTGGATTTGAGATAGCGGTTTCGCCCAGCTCTGAACCTACCAAATTTGGTGCCCATTGAACCAGGGCCACATTCAGATCGACTTCCACCCAATCCAAACCAATGCACAGATCAGGTGCCTCCCAACCCGTCACAATTGGGTCTATGACAGATATGGGCTTATCTGCTGACCCCTCCATATGCACCCTACCTTCTGTTCAGATCTCCGATAAACTAACCCCAGCTGAGTTAAAAAAGTCCACTCCCTACTTGAGGCCTATAATGACATTTTCTATAAATCCGACAATGACTATGGGCATATGATGAGGTGGATGCATACTATTGACATTGGTGATGCTAAACCTGTTTGCTCCAAGCCCTATCACAAATCAAAAGTTGAGGAGCTTCAAATGTGGACGGAGATCAAAAAGCGGCTGGATGTGGGATTGCTGGCGCCGACACAAAGCCCTTGGTCCTCCCCTCTTTTTATTAATAAAGAAGAAAAATGGAGGTCATTGGGTAGTGATGGACTACCACAAATTAAACAACCTCACCAAGAAGGATAGTTAAACTATCCCTCATATTGATGACGCTCTGGCTCAACTCTGTTGATCTATATTTTTTCTCCGCTATGACCTGGCTAGTTGTTATTGGCAAAATGGACCTTTATCCACAAAACCAAGAGAAATGTGTTCTTATTTGAAGTAAGGTCTCTTCCAACCTACCCAACTACCTCAAGGGATGTACAATGCACCTGACACTTTCCAGCGAGCAATGTATCATATCATGCAGGATCTAAAATTAATCTGCGTCATTGTCTACTTTTATGATATTATAGTCTTCTCTAAGACTTTTAATGAACTACTTGCACATCTAAAGGAGGAGTTTTAACGTTTGCGGGTTTCTTATATCAAATTGAAGCCCTCTAAATCCATATTTTTCCAGAGAAAGTTGGATTTCCTTGGACATGCTATCTCCCAAAATGGGATACCAACGCTTCAAGTTAAAGTTGAAGCAATATCCAAGATGCCTGAGACCAAAACCCTTCATGACATCCAAGTATTCTTGGGTATAATGAGGTATTGCCATCAATTTATACCAAAATTCGCACAGCTCAGTGAGCCCCTCATATGGCTCTTAACCTAGAACACCCCTTATCAGGTGCGGAACAAAAAGCTGCCTTTGAGACCCTAAAGGCGCTTTTACAAAACGACCAGTAATCTGTCACTCTAACTATAGCAAACCCTACATCCTGTTCATGGATGCCTCTGACTACGGTGTTGGAGCTATCATTGCTCATTTGGATGATCATTGAGTCGATCATCCAGTGTATTACTTTGGCAAAATGCTTTCCAAAGCTGAGCATAACTATAGAATCACAGAAAAGGAGTGATTGTCTGTCTTTATCGCTGTCAAACACTACTTCCCATTCTTATATGAGACTCATTTCAAAGTAATCACAGACCACACTTCATTGAAGTGGTTGCAAAATATGAAAAATCCCACTGGGCGATTGGATAGCTGGGCTGTTAAGCTCCAGCATTATAATATGACCATTGAGCATCAAGATGGGACACGCCATATGAACGTTGATGGGCTGACTCATCTGCCTGTTCTTCACCTTGACAATAGCGAAGCTGAGCAGTTGCATGACCTCCTAATGACTCCTGACTCATGGGCTAATGAAGATGAACCAGTACAGAAGATTCTCGATCAGCACTCCCACAATGTGAAGGTGGAAAATTGAAAATTGTATTTGTAAGTAGAAGTAATTTGGTTGCCCTATCTCTGCCCATCTGAGCGAGTGCCTGTCATTTTAGAGTCTCACACTCTTATGGGGCATGGTGGAGTACAAAAAACTTACAAGTGGATAAAAGAGCGGTACTATTGGGAGAGCATCATGGAAACCATAACTGAAGTCTTAGATGCATGCCTATCCTGTAAAAAAATCAGCTTCAAGACCCAATATCAGTATCAACCTATAACACCCACCAATTATTCCACGCCATAGGTTTGGACGTGGTAGGTCCTCTCCCTCAAACTACAGGTGTAAACCGCTATATCTTGGTTGGTATTGATCTTTTCACCTAGTGGGTTGAAGCAGTTGCTCTTCCCACTCAGACTGCTAAAGCTACAGCTACTTTCTTACACCAGTACATCTTCACCTGACATGGGTACCCCCAGGTCCTCTTATGTGACAATAAGAAAAACTTTACTTTCTGAGTGGTAAAGCTCCTCGACACTTTTATGAGAGCTGAACAACTCTTCTCAGCCCTTACAACCCATCCACAAATGGTGCGGTAGAAAAAGTTAATGGGACTCTGTTCTCCATATTACGCAAAATAGCCACTTCTGACCCTCTCCACTGGGATCTTTACTTGCCCAGTGCACTCATGGCTTACCATAATAGCTACCATCGCATCCTCAAATTTCCCCTTTCCATGTATTATATGGTCAAGAACTGGGGGTGTCAGCATTATTAGCCAAGGATATTTTCTCTGATCGGACTGATCCTGAACAAGCCATGAAAAAGTTGGCTCAACAAATCATCCAATTACAATCAGAGGTCATGACTAACTTAGCTAAGACTTCTACCAAAGAAGGCCAAAATGAAAATGAGCTCAGGGCCTTTCTTCCCTCATTCCAAGTATCTGACTTGGTAATCTATTTTTAATAACCAAATCACTCCAAGAAGTGAAAATCTTGGTTCTGTCAAGGAAAAGCCTTTCTCAGTCACATAAAAACGAGGGGATGAGTATTCTATCAAATCCCTCTCCACCATACTCACCATCAACCGAGTTCATGGCCATTTCCTTCAGCCCTATTCACCCCCAACACTCTTGAGGGGAGAAATATTGGACAACTACCTCCTAGGCTTTAGAAAAAGAAGGTTGTGAGTGAAATTTGGCCGAGTAGAGGTAGTTTCAGGCATTTACAAGTCCCCAACAAGGAGGAAATCAAATTTAATAATAATAATAATGATTTAGTTGGCCAAAAGACCCTGGCAGATTCTCAATGGAACTTCAAAAAGTGAGTTAACACAATTTTGACTCCTCTGAGCAAAAATCAATAACCAATAGTCAGATTACTCTGACCATGAAGCAGACTATGGGGCATCCATTGGACGGTGCTTTCCCAACCATGCTCAGGTCCATTCCAGCACCTACTCGGGGAATGACCCCTTTTATAGGCGTGGCAGGGGTCCCCCAAGGTGAAAAGATTTTCTCAGATAGGGATTGGCTGAACTAATCAAGTCATTACATCATGGGTACGTTTTAATCAATGATGATTCCCCATCCATCATTCTATCAAACAGATGCGAGTTTGTCAAGCCTTGATATGCTATAATCACATGTTACCTAATTCAGAATTCCCCTAGCTATTCAAAAGTCGAGCCTTGACGCTTTAAATATTCCTGTCAGCACTACAGTTCTCAGGACTGTCAATGAGGTCCAAGGTGGGTCAAAGCTTCAAATTCACAGAAAAGGTCAAGAAGGAAGTGGAAAGTTAGATAAGATATCGTATATCTATTAAATTGAAAAGATGTCAATATTTATAGAGTGCATGAGGGCACGGTGCCTCAGGGATTGTTGGGGTCCATCCATTCAGGATCTCTCTGATCTTCTAAAATTGGACGCCTCATAAGTATCCTCAGTGGAAATCTCCGCTCACCTGACTGAATTGGTAGAAACGCCACCCCACATGGCTCAGGAATTGGGGAGGAGGATCCTGAAGTCAATTTCGCTTGAATAGGTTTAAGAACTGATTCAGTATAACCTGATCTATAAGTGGGGAATTCAATTCATTTGTTATGTAGAATTCTGACAATGACCCCCTCAAGATCCTGTCAGAGGGGAGAATATGGCTGAAGGAAACAACAATGAACCAAATTGATTATGGTACCTTGGTTGACATCAGCAATGGAGTACTCAGACTTCACCCTATGAATGACCTTATAGGGTCCAAACCAAAGGACATCTATCTTATTTTGTCAGCCTCCAAGTCAATGGTGATAGAAGAGAACAAAGTCACCTAGTTTGAAAAGTTAGTAAGAAAGGCTGGCCGAGATTAAATCGAGATGTCTCTCTTCCTGTAGTGGTGTTAATGTCTTGTGTGGCTAGGGCTTGAAGCCAGAAAATTTCATTGGCTAAGGCCCTCATAGTTAATTTGGAGTTCTCATGTGTGGAGGCTTCGAGCAATGGCTGGACGATACTTGGTAGCTGATGGGCACGCCCATATAGGGCTTAAAATGGAGACATCTTGATGACTCAATGGTAGCTCACCCTATAGGCAAGCAAGGCGCTGGGTAGGTAGTGATATCAACGAGCAGGATCTGAGGCGGTCAACTTTTGTAGAATGGAAATAAGAGTTCCATTAGCACGTTTTACCGCCCCAATAGTTGATGGTTGGTAAGGGGCAGCGAAACTCTGGATAGTAACAAATAGCAAAGTTAGTTCTTGTACTACTTGTGAAGTGAAATTCAGAACATTATCCGAAAGTAATGTCAGTGAGAACCCATGCTGGGTGAAAACAGATTGATTAAGGAAAAGAGCTGTAGACTTGGCAGTGGGAACTGAAATTGCTTTGACCCACTTGGTTAAGTGGTCCACAGCCAGGATGATAAACTTATGGTCATGCAACCTGGTAGGAAGGGGGACCACCACATCGATATTAACAACATTGAAGGGCCCTGTCAGGGCAACTACTGAGTGTTGAAATCGAGAATTGGCTTGGTCATAGGATCAGCAAGTCATACATGCCTCCAAGACCTCTTGGATGGTTTCTACCATTTGGTCCCAGTAACATCGTGACTTCAGCCATTCATGAGTCTTCTTAACTGCCCCATGTCCCACAGTGGAATGGCCCTCTAGAATGACATTGGTTCAGGAAGAGGGGAGGACATAAGGGAGCCATTTCTTGTTGACCTTCTTGTAGAGCAGCCCATACTTGATTTTGAGTGTCTCAATTCATTCTGCATAGTTCAGCCTGGACTTCAGGAGTTTCCAATTTTCATTGCTTTGGTTGACCTATCAAATCATATAGCTGATACTCCTTGGGGGCCAAAGATGCTAGCACCAGCATCTGAGTGAGGCCGTCGCGTTCTGGTGAATTACGCCTATGCAATGAACAATGGTGAAATCATAGCACTGTAGTCATAAATCCCACCTAGCTAGCTGACCATCGGATCCTTCATTTGTTGAAGCCATCAGAGCAAGGAGTGGTCTGTAATAATAGTAAAATGAGTAACATGGAGATAAGGCTAGAAAAGTTTGATAGCTAGCAAGACAGCTAGGCACTCCCTCTCAGTAACACTGTAGTTCAGTTCAGCTTTACTCAGAGTCTTTATAAAATAGACCATGGGATGATCGACTTGGTTCTAATCATGCTAGGATAGGATAGCCCTGACGGCAACATCACTTGTATCCATAAACAGCAAGAAAGGTTGGTCAAAGTGCAGATGGACTAGAATGGGTTTTGTACATAGAGCGGTTCTCAAGGCATTAAAAGCCTGCTCTTGTCCAGGCTGCCATTCGAATGTCACATTTTTCTGCAGGAGGTAGAACAGCGGCTCAGCAAGGTCAGCAAACTGGGTGATAAACTGACGATATTAGCCCACCATGCCAAGAAAGTCCTAGATATCTCTTAAGCTTTTGGGGAGTGACATCTTCTCTATGGCATCGACTTTGTTCAGTATAGGCTGGATGCTACGCTTGGAGACCTTGTGCCCTAAAAACTCTAGCTCAGATTGGAAGAAGGAGCACCTTGAGGGTATGAGCTTGACAGATGCCTTCCTAAGTCATTTGAAGGCTTCCCTGAGATGCTCTATATGTCCATTAAAGGTTTGCAAGAAGATGGTAATGTCATCCAGGTAGATGAGGATGCAAGAGAGCTTCAAGTCCCCAAGGATCCTGTCCATGGCATGCTGGAAAGTGGACAGGGCGTTACAGAGGACTCGGGGCATTTGAGTGGGCTCAAATAGCCCCTTGTTGGCGATGAGAGCACACTTGGCTTGGTCTTTGGGGGCAAGATCAACCTGCCAATATTTGCTGGCGAGGTCCATGGCTGAAAAGTACTGGGAACCAGCAAGCAGATGGAGGGAATCGTCAATTCAGGGCAGAGGATAACTGTCCTTTTTAATGATGGAGTTAAGTCATCGATAATCCACCACCTGGTGTCTTCCATCCTTTTTAGAACCAGGAGAAGAGGTGAGGCCCAAGGGCTGCACGATGGTACCAGGAGTCCAGCGTCAAGTAGTTGTTTTAGCTCAACGATCACCTGGGCCTCCTCGACCTTGCTCTTTTGGTAAGGTCAGTACTGGAAGGAAGGGGCATCCCCTGTTTCTACATAATGTAGGACTCCATTAATTCTTCCAAAATCATAGGTCAAGGTCAAAAATAGGTCTAAATACTCTTCCAACAACTCTTGAACCTTATGTTGTTGGTCATCTGAAGGGTCTTTGCTGATATTAGTATTTAGTTAGACTAACTGATGGTGGAGCTTTTAAGCCGAAGTCTCTCAAGTCTCCAATGCTTTGGAAATCAGCTATAGCCTCCAACTTAGTAGGCAGACATAGGCGGCAGGAATGTTTGAACCTGCTATTATGGGTTTGTCACTAAGGTTGGCCAACAGCACTGATATTGATTTGGCGAAAGCTGGATCTAGGATCCCCAGGCAGGTTAGCACCTCTTTTGTGGATAGGTTGTCTAGGCCTCAGACTTCCAACATGTATCCTGAGGGGGAGTTAACATGGACCTGGGTGTCAGCAATGACTTAAGACTTTGGGGTGTTGTAGTTGCCTTAGGTAAGTAGATTGGCATGCCTTCTTGCCCATCAACAGCAGGAGGGGGCAGTCAGACTCAGGAGCACCATAATGTGATAATTGAGACAATCAATTCAGCCTTCACTCTACAGCAGACAAGCACAAGCTTTGACCTTAGTCTTAGAATTGTGAGGGGTCTCAAAGATCAGTGGGACACGATGACCAAGTAATGATAGAAAGCCGCTGTCATATTAAAGTACTGCCAAATAATCTCGAAGAAATTGAGCCCAAAGGAGCAGGTCATAGCTAGTGTTATCTAGAGCAATGGCGGGCGTGTTTACAGCAAGCTTCCCAAACTGTATTGGCAGAGAGGAATAAGCCCCTATAGATTGGGTACACTGGGGGCCAGCTGTGCCATACTCCATATAGTGTGGCATATTAGAGCGATCTTGATGTGCTTCATTAACTTGGAGGACATGACATTCAAGGGGGAGCCACTGTCAGCTATGGCAAGCACTAGTATTTTAAGAACTTAAACTGTGACCCAGGTAACCAGACTTCTGAACTGCGGCGGCAGTGTGAGGAACATGGGAGAGTCATCATAAGAGGAGTAAGCAGTATCAATTTCTTCATTATCATTGGATACTAAAACTACTTCTCCAAATGCTGTATCTCCTAATTCATTCAAGGATATGGAACATTCTTGAGGCTGGGTAGGGATTTCTGTATAAAGCGCCTCGTCCTTCATGCTGATGGCCCTTTTCCCACCTCCTCAGCAAGTTGTTACCAAGAAGGTCTTGGCACTGTGTCTGAAACTGTCACAGTAAGTGCATCGGGGTTGAGAATTTTTCTGGGTTTTGACCATATGGATTAGAGGACGGTTAGAGGGGCCTGTGAAGGTAGCCTTAGGGTGTAGAGTCGACGTATGAATCTCATTAAGGGCTTACTTGATCTCTCAGATGCAGGGAAACCCATTCTTCTGTCCTTTCATATGCATTTGAACCTTAGGGTAAGATCCTAACGCCTAAATGACAGCGGTAATACCATCATTTAGGGTGGTATAGTTTGTAGTGACTAAGGGTTGTGATTGGGCATAAAAGCTGCTGGCAAACTCCATGAAGCTTTCTCCTTTATTCAGTTAGATACCCATGAAAGCCTGTTTTTGGTTAGCCAGGGTTTGATCGCTGCTAAATCCTTGATTAAGGGCGTATGAACCTGTTACCAAGTTGTGCACTCCTTCAATGGGGGGTCATGATCTCTCGGGCAGTGCTATTTAAACAGGAGTGGATATGCTTTACCTTCTGCCAATCAGTGGCCTCTTCCATGGAGCTCTCATATGCATATAAAAAGGAGGCAATGATCTCCTGGTTGGGAATGAATTTTCTTTAAAACTAGGTTTAAAGTTAGTTACAAGCGGAGTGGAAAGGGTGTTAACACCAGGGAATGGCGCTGGCTCCAAGATCTCAGTTTCTTCAAAGTCGCAAAGCCCCTGCTGGTCTAGACGTCACCGTAGGCCCACAAGGTCCTCCTGGATCTCATCTCAATTCTGGTTGAGGGAGGAAATGGAAGCATTAGTTGCGATTTGCTCCTATAAAGACTGAATGTCAGAGCCCTGCAGGTGAAGCTGGACCTTGAGGGTGGTCAAATGGGTTTGAAACCCTCAACAAGTTTGCTTTAGTTGAGAGATGTGAGCATTGGTAAGTTTGGCAAAAGCGCTTAAGTTTTCCATTTCATCTGACATGGTGTCAATGGACCCTAGAGTCAAGGGGGACTCCATCCACTCAGAGTTTGCATCCCTGAACTACACTCCAAATTAGATCACATAAGGCATCCAAGGCTGTCATCACATCCTTCTGCCATGGGTCCTCAGGGCCAGCAGCGGTGGGAGTCAACTGACATGGGGGCCCGGGGGGTCCACAGGGACCCTCTGGCCTTTTGGGCCCCTCACGCCCTTCAGGGCTTTCCTCCTGAATGGTAGTTGTGAGAGGCCTGCTCCCAATAGTGTTGTTGTAGGGTTCATACCAGATCCTCAACTTAAAGGAGGTGTTGATTCCAAGATGCTTCAAGGAGTTTGACGTTCCAACGCAGCTCATCCTCAAGATAGCCAGAAATTTTACTATATAACACCAAAATTCGATCTCAAATTTTGTTGATCAGTCATTAGTTATCAACAATGGCCTCACAGTTGTCATGAACAAAGGAAGAGGCTGCATTATAAAAATTGATGATGTGGTTGTGTAGGGCCTGGGTGAGCCACAGTTGTCTGGAGACTTCCTGATGGTGAAACCCAACCAGATGAAGTAGGTGATGGATAGTGGGGTGAACAAAGTTGTGGAGGTAGAGTTTGGGACCCAGGGTGAGTTATTCTGCCAGTAGCTGGGCCGAGTCATAGAAGTCTCACATGGTAGAGGGAATGGAAGAGGCGCAAGATCAAATGGAGCGGGCATCCATGGAGTAGATGCCATTTATTAGTTGTTGGATGACCTCTTTAAGGTTCTCATACTGAAGTTGGTACTGACTTTCATCGATAGAAGGCAGGGTGAACTGGAAGGCAGCCAATAATTCTATTATTTCAGGTTGAGTGGCGAGTATTTCATGCCGCGAGGTACTAACCCATCGGGCAACGCTTCTCAACCAACTAGTGGATTGGTTTTCAGGGCTGCTAGTATTTTCCATTCTGATAGATGTTTTCACTTGGGACAGCTTGGAGCCCCATGTAGTGAGCACCACGTTTGTCGGTGTTACAGTTCTCTATACTGTCACCAAGGTCTGAAAGTTTCTCAAAGCTTCAACTTTGCAGAAAAGGTCAAGAAGGAAGCGGAAAGTTAGTTAAGATATCGAATATTTATTTAATTAAAAGGTGTCAATATTTATAGGGTGGGGGACTTGGTGCCTCAGGGATCATTGGGGCCCCATCCATTCAGGATCTTTCCTGATCTTCTAGATTGGCCTTATGGGCATCCTCAATGGAATTTGCCGCCCACCTGACTGAATTGGTGGAAACACCGCCCCACGTGACCCAGGAATTAGGGAGGAGGATCCTGAAGTCGATTTCGCTTGGATAGGTTCAGGAACCAATTCATAGGGCACAATCTGGAAGTGGAGAATTTGATTCGTTTGTTATCTTGAATTCTGAAAATTCCTATTGATTTATTATATGGGATTCTCTCTTTTACCCCCGCGCAGCCCATAGTAAAACCTATAAAGCCAAAAAACTACTTTATTTACTTATCTTATTTATTTTAATATATTTGGTGATACATTCTCCTCACCTATATAGTTGAATTTGAGGCTGCCAGCACCAGCGAGCCTTTTTACCAACCATTAAATACAACAGTCATAGCTCCAGATTGTAGTTGGATGATAAGTTGGGCCAACTTCTTATGGCCTTGTCTGGGTCATCAGTCCTGACTAAAAGATATCTTTTGCCAAAGGGCAGGTATACCAGGTTCCCAGCCATACAAAACATGGAATAGAGACATTTTTAGTATCCAACGGTAGCTAATGTGATAGGCTATGAGAGCACTGGGTAAAAACTGATCCCAGTGCAGAAGGTTGGAGGTGACAATTATTCATAGTATATATACTAAAGTTTCATTTGACCATTCTATAATTTTGTTGGTAGAAGGGTTCTAAGGGGCGGAGAAGTGTTGCTGGGTGCCCATAGAGGTAGCTAGGATCTTGACCACTTGGGAGGTAAAATTCTTACCATTGTCGCATAGGAGAAACTGAGGGCAACTATGGAGGGTGAAGATTGACTGGCAGAGGATAGTGGCGGTAGCTTTGGCAGTTTAAAATTGAGAGCCACTGCTTCAATCCATTTTGTGAAGTAGTCAATACCTACTAGTATGTAATGATTCCCAGTGGTAGTCTGGGGTAGAGATCCTACCACATCTAAAAGATCCTAATGAAAAGGTTGCTGAGGGGTAGTAGGATGGTATTGGTATTTGATCTTAAAGCATGATGCTTTATACAGGTTAAGCAAGCATCCAAGGCTTCAATAATAGATTTCATAATGCCCTACCAATGGTGCCGCTCCTTAATTACTCATACGTCTTCCTCATTCCACCATGCCCAAGTATAGTGTGGGCATCCAAGAACACCAGTACCCATTCTGAAGGTCATAGATAGGGCAGCCAGGTTTACTCCTACCTTCTTATATAACTTTATGTTCTCCGCCTTAGCGTTGCAGGGGTGTCATGCTAGCATTTTCTGGATGTATTCATCCTCATTGTCCCAGGCCTCAGGAGTCATAAGGAGACCATGTAATTTCTCTGCTTCACATCTGTCTGGATGAAGGATAGGAAGCTGAGCCAAACCATTCACATTCATATGACGCGTCCCAGCTTGGTGCTCAATATTCATATCATAATTTTGAAGCTTGAGAGCCCAAAGGGACAACCGTCTGGAGGGATCCTTCAAATTATGTAGCCATTTTAAGGAGGCGTGGTTAGTAATCACAGTAAATGTAGTGCCATATAGGAAAGGGCGGGAATGTATAACAGCTAGTAATACAGACAGGCCCTCCTTCTTTGTAACACTGTAGTTATGTTCAGCTTTTGAAAAATCTTGCTGAAGTAAGATACCGGATTTATGCCATTACTGTCCAATTGGGCCAGGATGGCTTCAATGGCATAGTCTGAGGCATCAGTGAACAATATGAAGGGTTTCCATAGTTGGGGTGGTGTAGGATAAGGCTTTGCTGAAGAAATTTCTTTAGCGTCTCAAACGTGGCCACTTGTTCTATACCCCAATAAAAAAGGGTGTTCATAGCCAATAGTCGGATGAGAGGCTCACTGAGATGGTTGAACTTGGGGATGAACTGATGGTAATACCCCATCATACCCAAAAAATATCTGGATGTCCTGGAGGTTCTTAGGGTAGAAATTTTAGAAGTAGCTTCAACCTTATCTTGTAAAGGCTAGATCCCTTCTTGGGAGATGGCATGTACAAGAAAGTCTAGCTTCTTTTGGAAGAAGGTGAATTTTAACGCTTGCAACTTGATGTTATAAGCCGCAGGCGTTAAAAAACTTCTTTTAAATGAGCGAGATGATCTATGAAATCTTGCAGAAAAGATGGTGATGTCATCAAGATAGACGATCACACAGCTTAGATTAAGTCCCACAGAATGTAGTCTATTGCACGTTGGAAGGATGCCGGCGCATTGCACAGCCCTTGGGGTAGGCGGGTAGGCTAAAATAAGCCTTCGCTGCAAATGATAGCACATTTCTCCTGATTTTGGAGAGAAAAGATCCATATGCAAATATCCACTGGCCAAATCCATGGCCAAGAAAAATTTTGAGCTGTAAAGTTATGCAATAGCATCATCTATGAGGGGATAGGATATCTGTCTTTTTTAGTGAGGTTATTCAGTTTATGGTAGTCCATCCCTACCTGATGACCTCCATTCTTCTTTTTGATCAGCAAAGAGGAGACGCCCAAGGGCTTTGGGAAAGTGCTAATAACCCAGTGTCTAATAACTGATTGAGTTCAACCCTCACTTTCTGCTCTTCAACCTTTGACTTATGGTAAGGTTTAGATTGAATAGGTTGAGCATCACCAACGTCAATGGTATGAGTCCAACCCTTTATTTGCCAGTAATCCGTGTTAGTCTGTGAGAAAATCACCATATGTATCCAAGAGAGAATGAACTTTTTCAAGCTCATCAGGGTTAATTCATCTAAAATGTGGACGTTAGGCAGAATACACACCATATGGTCAGTGGGTAAATCCATATACAACATCAATGCAAGAAAGTGATTCTTTGAATCTCTTGAAGGGATTAGGAGACCTTTCCCTATTTCTTGATGTTGTTTGACAATGATGGGTTTATTAATAAGCTTCCCCAATATGATTTTAATGGGACATTGATAGGTGGAGTCTAGTATTTGGCAACACCCAAGGTTCTAAAGAGCTTACTCCATCAATACTTACTATGTGCAGCAGACAGGCTCAAGAAATCTGTAGCGTTATATTATTAGCAACCACACGTTATTCACCAGCCTTGATTAATATCTCCTCTGAAGCAAAAAGGGAATGCTCTCTGAAGCGTCTACCAAATCAGGCAACTTTTTTGTGTTGAACCAGAGATCATGTAGAATAAAGGTAAAACTGAGTAAGGGTACTCAACTAAGAAAGAGTGTTCCTTTTTAATGGTTTCTTTACCATTAAAGATTGGAGGGACTTCATGACTGAGTAGAGAATGGTAACCCTGTTTGTTGATTATAACGTCATACTCAATTATAAACTGCGTGACAATAAGCATGTCATAAGTGTTATTGTACAAGGCCACGGCAGGAGCTGACAAGATGATCTTTTCAATATGAATAGGCACAGAGGAGTAGGCTCAAATAGAATGGTTCTTTCTGGGACCCGCTGTTCCAAACTCCTATGTATACTCAAGATCAGGAGCCATTTTAATATTCTTGATCAGCTTGGAATAAAGAACGTTCATGGGAGATCCAGTGTCCAATTTCCTAACTCGGACTTTTTATATAACAACCTCTACCTTATTTATGGTCCCACCAAAGTTAAAGGGGAATCTAATACTTTCTTAAGACGGAGAGTAGAGGCAAGCTTTTTAGCTGTCTCTGGATAGTTATTTTTAGTGGACTGTTAAGTGTGAACATGATGAATTGTTCAGATCAGCAAAGAAGTAACCTGGTCATCATTGCTAGCGGTTTTAATAACCTCAGGGTACCCCAACTCTTGATCAAAGTAGGTTTTTTGAGGGATCAGGGCTTTATCTATTCTTCAGGGTTCAGCTGATCCGATATACCTACTTTGGCAGGGGCTCCTAGGACATAATAACCAACGTTTAATAACCCCCTTCAGACTCATCATCAGAAGGGTTGTCCGCACAAATTGAGTAGAGGGTAGAAGTGCAGTTGAAGGTAACATCCATAATTTTTGTAGCTGTAGGGCCATCCGCAGCTATAATCATTGGAGGAGCAGGAAGATTATCTTGAGCAGCCTTGTCCTTAAGCCCATGATTGGTGGGAGCAACTTTCACCAGAGAGAGAGGTTTTGTCTTAGGAGCATCCTTTTGGGCCATTGGGACAGACCTCTCCAAAGAGGGCTTGGGGCAGAGCAGAGGCTCGCTAGATGGCAAAAAATGAACTTTGCCAGCAGTTAGAGGCAGAGAGCGGAGCACCATTGATGATAGCGCACTATGACTCACTGTCTTAGTAACCTCAGTCTTACAGGGAGGAGGGAGATCAGATTTGAGCTGCACAATAGGCGCTGATCTTGGGGTAATAACCAATAAGGGTGGAGCCATAGGGATCATCTGGGATTACTTTTTCAGGGCTATGGTTAAGAAGTACTTAATGGTGAAGACTTTTGGATTTGATACAACTTCTAAATTAGCCTCATCGTTATAATATCTGTAACCTCTAGAAGCTCCTCCTTGATATCACGGATAGTATGGATGTGACATTTAACAGAGACAAGATGCCATGCTATGGAAGGGTGAGAAGCTAAGCCATTTAGAATGGCAGCGAGGGCATCATTAGGAGGTAACATTTTAGAAAGTACCAGGGGCTGAGCTTCAACATAAATTCAAATTACAAAGGTGGTAAGCGATTATCCCCTTTTCATGCCAAGGCACATAAAGTCCTTTTTCTTCATCTTCAAACTTTGCGTTGATCCAAATGCAGCAGTCAGCGTATCCTTAGTTTCTTCCCCATGTACTCAGAGTTTCCGTAAGAGGGACTATCGCCTTTTGGGCCATGCAACTTAAGTGAGGTAGGATGTGCTTGACTATTTGTTCGTCAGTCACGCCTTTCATGACAGATTTGTAGACTTATATAAATGAGGCAATGCTACCCTCCCCGGGGATGAATTTATCCTTTAAGGGGAATATAAAAGAGTTAGCCTCATGCAAAGTGGAAGGGGGCGCTGTTTGAGATTTTTAAGATGGGACAGCGCGCTGGCTAGTTGCAGTTCAAGGGCAACTATCCTTGTTTCGTTGTCAGTGGGAGGATGGAGAGGGGTACTCACTTGACCGCCCTCTATTTTTTATTTTATTGTGGTGTACAGGTACCCCTGTAGTAAGCACCACTTGTTTTGAATACAGAGCAGGTGGTATGCTTGCAGATGCTTTTGAGTCCTGGATTATAACAACTTTAATTTAAGGAGAGGTTATTCTGTAACTGTGGGAATATAATTATCAGGTTATGTTGCAGACCATTTTAAACTAAAACTAATACCTTTTGAATAAACTTTTTAAAAGATTGCTTTTATAAGTTTTATTATGTTGCGATGAGGGGATAAAAAGCGAACCATCTGATATCTTGCCACTTAGTGTTTAAACTATATTGAGGTTTGAAGGAGGATTGATGCAAAATTTGGATTAGGCTAGGAATAGCCAAATTAGGGAATATTAAGTTTCAGCCATTGAAGCTCTCGAGACTTGTATTGCATTAGTCAGAACAGTCAATGGAAGGTTAATTGCAGGTAGGATATATCCATGAGGCAACAATTTAATTCTGACCCAATCATTGGGCAAAAAATATTTTCAACTGGCGAGACCCTCCAGAGCTATAAAAAGAGTCAATCTCTGTGATGAAGTTTGAAATAAATTTGATAAAGGACTTGGAGGGACCTCAGAATGGCTCCCTTGATTCCGCTGTTGATTTGGCGTAACCCTGCTACTAACCACAGGCTTATTTAGCTTTGGATTGGTAGTAATTGCATTACTCTAAGAGGTCAGATTCTACTGAAGATTGGATAGGCCTTTAGTATTATGAAAATGGGAGCTATTCTCCTCTGAAATATTCTTACTTAGTAGTCAAACAACTGTTTGCTTGACACTCCTCACAATTGAGGCGCTGAGGTGCTCCCTAGGACTTACATTATAATCCTCTCTTTGAATAGGGGGAGCACCACCACCGGGGACTTAGGTGAGGGTGACGTTCTTATGGGCTTTATTCAACTTGATGGACAAGAGAGTGGCGATCTTCAGGGTAGTGTGGGGATCATAGGGGTTCATGGCGTTGAAGCTCTCAACCAAATCACCACAATGGGCATAATCACGAAAACTGACCCAGCTGGCCTATATGATGGAAACTTTCTTACAAGCCACAAGGTACTTTACCAAATGGCAAGATATCATGAGGCTGAAATTGCATCAAATTCAGTCTCCTATAATCTCTCAACCAGATTAGCTCTGGAATTTCTGGGCCTTTTGCCTTAAATGAGGACAACTAAAAAACAAAAAATAGGGGACTGCTTCCAGTGAGATGGAATAGTCAACCTAAAATCCTCATTTCCCTAAATTTGCTTCCACTAAATGGGGACTAGAGCTTTTACTTGCAAACTTCTGGGTAGGCACCTTCATACACAGGTGCCACATATCCAACATGATGGAGGACCTTACCTCAATCTCATGGATAGGGAGTTATTCTCTGGTCTTCAAAGTGCTCGTGATTGTTGACAGCCATGGTCAGTTACCCTCAAACCAGGGAATGAGTGCTCCAGATTTTCTGCATATGGTTAGCTGCATTGGGACTTCTGGGAAAAGTTAGAGGCCAATAGAAAACGAAGTGTTATACCCCAGCGTGGATTCATATGGTGAGAAACCAGTTGATGCATAAGTGCCATTATCATATTCAGATTAAGCTAATGCAAGATCATCCACCCAGGTATCCTGTACAGCTGAAGAGTAACATCAAAGATAATTTTTGAGAATATGGTTGCCTGATCCATCTAGCTGTCAGACTGAGGATGGTATACGGTGGAGTGGCATTGCTTATTTTCAGGATAGCCAAAAATTTGGTTCAAAAGCACCATAAATCATAGCACTCAGTCACTCACAATTTTCTGAGACAAAAAGAACATCAAAAACACATGTCAACAAAGAGCTGGACTATCTATTTTAAAAGTGATGACTGATGAACAAGGGATAAAGAAAAAACTTAGTGAAGTGGTCCACAACCACCATTATTGCATTAAACTCTTTGAAGCTGGGAAGCTTGACAAATGAAGTTTACTGATACCTAGTGTAAGATAGTCACTTTTCTGAAAACAGTGGGCTCCATATTTGTGCCAGGCAAACAGTATGGAGACTACTTGGCCCTTGCTGTTTTGCTTTATAGGAGTATCAACTCCCTACACGTCCACGTCCAACTTACCAACCCAGAAGACCTACAGCTTCGCCTTAGTACATCAGTACCTCTTATGAGTGCAATGGTGATCTTCAGCCCCCTTCCTGGGTGGCCTGACCCCTTTGCTCCTTCACCTTCATGACCAATCGCCAGCCCCTTTTGGGTGTGCCCTGGAAAGTCCATCCCTCATCATGGGCGGCTATGGAACTCCCACGCTGCACCACCCTCATGGATGATGACCATCAGCACATCATTTGTTGGTGGCCGGCTGCCAGGTTACCTTAAGGGATTTCTTGCAGTGCTAAGGTATGGGAGCTTGCAGCGTCAGCCACTCCAGGTGCATCACCTTGCGCCTGCCTTGGGGATCTCCAGTCCCATCTTCCCTTAATCTAGCTGATTAACTACTAACAACTAACACAAGATAGGCGAGAGGTCTTTATCAAGAGATAATGAAGACTATTTATACTTAGGCTACTACGCCTATTCAAAACCCATTTACCATCCAAGCTGCAACCTCATTCAATTGTCAGCTGTCTGCATTACCAATTCCCTCCCAATCTGTTTGTCACAAAATCAAAATATTATTTTGATCCATCCTTGGCACAATTACCAGCCAGTTGTATATAAGCTTCCAGTATAAATGTAATCAAGCATTCTCAGCATTGGTCACCGGTACTCAGTATTGGGGCAGCAAAATCATCATTAGACGTTTGATAACGAAAAAATAGGATTTTTTCCAGAAAATTCCATAATGGCCCACAATGGCAGTCAGCGTCAAACTAGGATTACGTTAACTTGAACAATTAATAATTAATTGAAAAACATCCTTGGCATTAGTTACTTGTGTTGACCTTCAGATAATATTAATTTTGGGGATTATCCCCAATACTTCAAAAGGGCTCAACCCACCCAAATGGGGAGCACTTATCGGCAAATATAACATTAAAATCGTGAACTAGGCGATTAGATGGCAATCACGCCTGATTAATCAACCTCGCTAATTCTGATATTATCAGAAGGAATCAATATGTTAAATTTTCTGACACTGAGGTACAAGGGCCCTCTGTCAGCTGCAGGGGATGGAGAAGACTAATCCTACCTGATCTAACCAATTTTTCCATGCTCATACAAACAATATAGTTATCCAATCCAGTATATCCCTAGTGATACTCAAACAGTTAGACGTCCGCTTTACAAAATCAAAGCACTTTTTTTCCTGGTTAGCTTAAAATTAGATGGTCATGATAGGTATGAATAACCTCATTGTGGAGTTGGTGCATAATCTATTTTTTGGCCTGAACTGAATTGTACCTTCCTCCGATAAATAATGGGTCTTCCTATGCGCTGGAAGTACCAGCTGGTCAAACAGCTCCAGCCCTTACAAGCTGGATATTTGCCTACCAATAACCAAGAGAATAACGGCGCATTTGGGGCCCAGTCTGCCACGAAATTGTGGGAGGAGCTTTAGCTAAGATCTGGTTGGCTGAATTACCATGGTTATGTCCTGCTACTCATCCTCTGTTGGACTCAAAGAAAAATTGCAACTAAAAGAAGTTTGGGAGCACAGCTAGGGCACCCCTGACAAACATACTGGAAGTTAAATTGCATGGGGTCATGATAATCTTGCCCTGGAGATACACCAGATCATGCAGCTTATAAAAAACATAAGGGCCTGATAATTCATCCATACAATCACTTTATGCCATATGCCCTGAAGAAGATACTGCCAGTGGGTAAATGACTATGCCACAGCAGACAAATCGTTAATGCAAATGGACCAGGTTTGTTCATAAAAAGTGAACTTGCACAAAAATTATGCGACCAGTTGCTCTAACCAGTCATGAATCTGAAGTAGCATTTCTTCAGGGTCAAAAAGGCATTGCATGTGTTGATTTTTGGCGTCAGGAGATGCTCACTTGGTGCTTGTTTGGCAAAAATCAACAATAGGGGTTTTATACCACTAATATAATAAATATAATTCAACTTTAGAATATTTTAAAATATGAAGTTTTAAAGTTTTATTAGGCGCTGCAAGGGATAAATAAAAAACGCCCTCATTGATATCTGACCAATCAGTATTTAAACTGTATAGAGGTTGGGGGGAATTTGAAATAGGTTTGGAATAACTTAGACTAGTCCAAATTTAGGAAATATGGGGAAGCAGCCTATCAAAGCTAAGAAAACTCGCTTCAATCAGGCTTAACTATCAATGGGGAATTATTTTGGGATAAGACATACCTGTGGGGTGTTGCTTTTATGAACTTCAGCCAATCCTCATTCACAAAATTTATTGCATCTTCAGGGGACCCCTGCCATGCCTATAAAAGGGAGTGGACCCCGCGCAGGTGCTTGGAGGAACTTGGTTGTGGCTGGGGAAGTACCTTCTGATGGACACCCCAGGGTATGCCACGGGGTTAGAAAAACCTGACTGCTCAATTCTAGTATTTTTCCCTTGTAGTATTTGAACTAGTGTTACCCCAATTAGTGGGGTTCCACTAAGAATCGGCCAGGGTCTTTTGGCCAATTTACTCATCATTATTATTGATTTTGATATCACTATCACAGACTAGTAAATTTCCAACATTTCCCCTTCTTGGCCAATTTGGATCCACAACATCCTTATCTTGAAGCTGGGAGGGCATATGTCTGACAGCATGCTATGATAAATGTCTTGGTTAGGTTGGCATGTTTGAGAAAGGAGTCATTAAACCACCACCTTAATGGCGTTAAACGCCTGCTGGTAATTCTCTGTCCATCTTAATGAAACATTCTTTCTTATCAATGGATGAAGTGGTGCGGCCAGCTGCAATAGTGCAGAGGTAAGTTTTTCTTTCAAAAATAAGATTGTGACCATAAAGCTCCACAGCTGCTTTTGAGTGGTAGGGGTGGGCCACACTAGGTTTGATTTTCTTTTGCTGGGGAATGGTGTAACCTTCCTTCAGGATTAAGTTACCAACAAGGTAACCCTCACATTAAAAAACTTGTACTTGGAGGGCTTTACATAAGTGTCTTCCTTGTGCAACGCAGCAAGTACTGTCTCCAGGTCCTTCTCATGCTGCTTGGGAGTAAGGGAATGCAAAAATATTATGATTTATGACACTTCAAAGGTGATCTGAAGGGTGCTGAGAACTTCAAAATCATTTGCTGAACGTGTCTGGAAAATTCTTTAGCCAAAAAGCATCACTCAGAACTGGAAGATACCCTTTATGGTACAAATCATCATCAGAATTTGACATGCTGCCACCTAAATTTGGTTGAAAGAACTCATGTGATTAGGCTTTGAAGACACCTAAGATTTTTCAATTGTCTTGATAATAGTCTGCTTGAGTGAGAGGGGACAGGAGTCATGAACAGTATATTTATTAGATGTACATTATCATGGAAACTGGGACACATGATGTCTTTGCCAATAAGTCCCAAGTCAAAAAGATGGTAAATTCCAAGGCATTTAAGGTTAAAAAGAGGCAACACTTAAGGTGATCCTTAATATGTTTAAATATAGCTTGTCACATAAAATCGTAAGGAATAAGGTCCAGAAGTGGAAAGGAATCATCCACCAAAATTTCAGAAGGTTTAAAGCAATTTCAAAAAGCATATGAGTTGATGGTGAGCTTGTAGAGGTGGCAGAAACAGCAAAAGGATCAAATTCTCCTGGTTCTACACTAGCAGGGGAGCTGCAGTTCATGGTGTAGAACCCTCTGGTAGAGTCTGACATTATGATGTTTATATTATATCAAGAAGAAAAAAATAATGTATTAAGAAAACATTTAAATTATAGCTATGAGATATAATTAAAAAGTAAGGATTATAAATTAAAAAATGCTAATATTAGAGCGAGGAATGGATGGGTGGATTAAATCCTGAGATCAATCTGGCTAAAACTTTGCTAAGCAAATAATTCTCGTAATGTTGGATTTTGACCATGTCTCTGACCTTTTACTGACTATTTTTTGTATTATATTTAAATTTGGGTAATTCTTAACAATCTGGAGATTAATTTGTAGGGAACTTTCAGCTGGAAGGGCCACATACAATTTTTATCTATTATCTTCAATTATTTTTCAAGGAGATATTGGCCCCTTCGTTGGTTATGTACCAGACCTCCTTTTTGACGTATATACTTAGAATTATGGCACATGCTGTGACATAACCCTCCACTATTTGTGGAGTACCACAATTCATAAGGGAAGTCAGAAAGGGTATAGTTCTTGTGGGAGTTTAGAAGCTACATTGCTGCAAGGGTTGAGGGTGATGACATGGGGCTTAAAGCATCAGGAAATCTAAAATGGAACTCTTTAACTAACACAGGATCATGGGTCTTATACTCAGCAAACACCCAGCCATTCTCAGTCTCTGCATATACCTTCCAAGATACTAATCATTGTAGATGATGACTGGAAAGTCTTGCGTCTAAAATAGCATCATTTCATACTCAGGCTCCCCATATACCATGACATAATTTGTGCATCTAGCATGAACCCAGATTAGGTGGTTAGGAGACACTCATTAGGGTTGGAAAGACTTTAATAGTAGGCATGAGGTCAATTTGGTAAGCATCTGGTCAACCTTATGAATCACCTTTAATTGTCCAACACGCTTGGGCCCAAGCTTTCAACAGGGTTGCTTTAGGTGGAAGTTTGAATTAACCATTGTTAAGTCCCACGAATTGGTATTCAGGTCCTTTTTGACGTTTGAGATCTGTATATTCTTGTAGATCATCAGCATCAACCAAGTGGCTCTTCAATTTTTGAGGAATATTCCTTAACTCTTAAATCTATCGTTTGCTGCCAACACTTGTGTACTGGGATGGGGAACAAGGTTATAACTGTAGATATATCATAGTTGGCAAAAAAGGGATGTGCCCGTAGATGAATGCTTCAAATTGTTATAAGAGAATTGAGATACAGGCAGGTGTGAGGCTTAGTTGTTAAGTTTAAAGTTTGTTTAACTACATTGGAATTTCTCTGTACTTTGGTTCACTCTCTGTCTGTCCATATGACTGAGGATGGAACGCGGTTGAGTGACATGGGAGTTTGGAGCAAGGAAAATAATGATTCCCAAGATTAAGCAGTGAATTGGGGCTTCTACAACTTACATTCTCCTTGGAGATCTCGTGCATGTAGATATAGTCAAACTATAGTTGAACAGTCTGAAAAGAATTTTGGTTGGTGTGGCAATGGATGAAATGGCATTTTAGTGAAGCGTTCAACAACCACCATGACAGCATCATAACCTCGTGAAGGAGGTAATTCCACAATAAAATACACTGACACAGAGGTCCAGGGACCTTCTGCTGCTTAAAGAGAAACTAGGAGTGCTGTAAACTTCTGACAAATGACCTTGGCGCGATTACAGATTAAGCCAGACTTAGTATACTTGCCACGTCAAAGGTTAGGCCTTTCTAACTATAAGATCTTCTTATAATTTCTGTGATTTTGTCCTTTCCTGGGTAACCAGAAGAGAGGGGTCATAATTCTCCTTAATTACTCCTTCCTTATAGGGATTTGAGGTACCCACCACTTTCCTTGATGCATGATGACATCATCTAAACCAGATATTCTTTGTCAAAAAGATCCATTATAGAACAAGCTGCTTTGACCTTATCATATACAATTGAGATGGGTTGTGAGAGCCTCATTCTAAAAAAAATGTTTTGCTTTTCCAATGATGAAGCCAAGGTAAAGATGGTGGGAACTTGGGAGTGGGGACTCTCTATAACTTGTTCAAGTTTTATCAGCAATTGATTGTTGTGTGACTCTACAACGGATGGGTCCGGTGCAAATCCAGGATTACAAGAAAGTGCATCTGGAAGAATGTTTTTGCTGCCCTTCACAAATTCATATCTAAAATCAAACGTGGCAAAAATTTCCAGCTAATGAGATTTTGTTTGGGTTAGCTTTTGAGGGGCATGATAGTAGTTTAATGCTCTATGGCCAGTCCTAATAGTAAAAGACCTTTGTGATCCATGCAAGTGATATCATCAGTATTGCATGACTTCAACTACTACCAGTAGTTCTTAATCATAGAAAACGTAATTCAGTTTTTAGGGACATCTTCTTAGAGAAGTAAGCTACAAATCGCTCCTTTCCATCATCAATAGCTTGCAAGAAAGCTGCATCAACAGCAAAGTTTGAGGCATCTGTTGCAAAAATAAAAGGGACAGCTTGGGTCAGCATGCAGTAAGACAGAGCTTGATAAGAGAATTGACTTGACAGTATTAGAAGCATCAATGCTTTCAGCATTTAAACACAGAGTCTTCTTTTCAGAAGCGACATAGAGGGGTGAGGCCAGCATAGACAACTGTGTTGTAAGCCTTTTTAAAAAGGTTCATGTTCCAAGGAAACTTTAAATTTTTGATAGGGAAGTAGATGTGTCCCAGTCACTAATGACAGCCTCCTTGTCTTAGGCAATATTATGTCCCTTTGAAAAAATTATGTTGCCAAAAAATAGCTTCAGAATTGAAAAAATCACATTTGCTGCCTTAACCCTTTCAATCATTTGACGCATATATGCATCCAAAAAATGGGGGGTTGATGTAAATCTAAAAACGCATCTATGCGTCCAAAAACCGAGGGGTATGTAAGTCTAAAAATGCATATATGCGATCAAAAATTAAGGGGCATGTAAATCTAAAAACGCATATATGCGTCTAATTAAAATAATATTTTTATATATTTATTTTAAATTTATCAAATATTTGTGTCACAACAAGGACCAAAATGAGCTTAAAAAGTGTGAACATCAGCTAAGAAACTTGTACCAAATTTAAGGCCAAAAAGTGGATGATTTTTTTGAAAATGACTGGAAGGGTTAATTGTCAGATTTGCCATTGGGAGATGATCTATGACTGCTGAGAGGTGCTGGGTATGGAAGGCGCGGTCTCAAGAAGACTGAGATATCAATCATGTAGCTATGACTCATACTCCCATTAGATAATCAAGCACAGCATCAATAAATTTTTGAAAGAAAGCTGAGACATTCTTTAAACCAAATGGCATGATGCAGAACTGGAAGATGTCCTTCTGGTGTGAAAGGCTGGCAGCCACTCCTGTCCTTCTGGAAGCGGATCTGGCTAAAGTCATTCAGGAAATCAAGTTTTTTGAGGACTTGAGTCTTTTCAATTTAACGGGCAATCTGTTGCTCCAAGGGCAGTGGGTTGGATCAGGTACTTCACATTGTTTAGGTTTCCATACTCTCAGGGCCTGAGCGTGTCATCTGACTTTTCAACAAAAAGAAGGGGGAGCATACTTGTAAGTGTTTTTAGATACTTGGCCATTTTCAACATTTTTGACATCCATTCTCCAGGACAGCTTCTTCCTTTAAGAATAAGGGGTAGATGTTTGAAAAGATCTTCATTAGGTCAACGATTAACTTGAACATTAATTAAACTTTGTATGAGATGGTGTCCTGGGATCTTAGAGGCATCAAATGAGTTGGCGTAAGACTTGATACATTCTGGTAACTACAAAGTTGTTGGAGTAGAAGTTTTCTAAGATGAAAAGCTGCACAGAGGGCGTAATCCACTATTTTGACATGGAAGGTCCAGGTGTTCAATTAATCAAAGGGGCTGTAATAGTGATCTAATCAGTGACTCTGGATAGTGCAACCTTCTCTTCCTACTGGCCTTGAGGATGAGTTTTCGTCACCACTCAATTCCTAAAATGAAGTTTCACTATAAGTTTTAATTGCCAAAAAATTGGTCAGTGAACAAACAATCACCACCAGAAAAAGGAACATTTTTCAAAATTTCATATGAACAAATATCCTGGGAAGCGCCTCCTCTTACAGTGCGACCTGAAGACATAAGTAGGTCCAGAACCTCTTTTTTTTAGTACTAGATGGTCCGGTCCAGAACCTCTTCAAACTCCAATCTGATGAAGTTTTGTGATGCCCAGCGTCTATCAGAACCACAGTTTTTCAGCTTTTGAGGGCAGAAGTAAATTCAGTCAAGAACAAGAATTATCCAAAAGTAGTTTTAGAGGTCGCAGAAGAGATAGGTAAGACTAGAAAGACAATATACTTTACTATGGGAATTTAGGGGAATTTGGAAAACCATCATGGTGAAGTACATGCTGAACCTGGCCTCTGAGCTGATCATAGCCTTTGAAGAGTGATGGGTATTTAGAAGCGCCCACAGAGGCGAGAGGTTGATGCATCACTATCAGTGACACCCAAAAAGAAGGATAAGATGTCCTTTAGGCTCACTGAAAAAGAGAGTCATACTACGGTGTTCTTATAGAATATTGACATGGTCTTCAATAGTAGCGGTATTCCGTGATAATAAAATATAATTTTGAACAGTTGCATTGGATTGGGGGTGGCATCCTCATCTGCTACTATGGAAAAACCCATGCTAAAAGGGGAGGCGTCCAAGCTAAAAAGATGAAATGATCTGAGGGTATAGTGAGGGACTTAAAACCCTCTCTATTTATGACAGCAAAATTGAGGGGTATTCTGAGAAGTAAGGCGATGCAGAGTCATCATAGATGAGTTTACAACTAAATCAGATGCACCATCACTTGAGTATAGCTGTCTCAAGTCTGGATCCAAAACATTTAGTATTTGAGGTGGGTCGACCTTGGGACAAATATATTAACCAAAAAATTTTCTAGCCAGTACAGGTTTCGAACGTGTACTGAACAAAATCTGCCCTGATGGAAGCAGTTTTACCCGCCAGGATAACCATCCTTCCAAAACGTTTTATTGTACTTAGAATGGTGAGGTTTGTTGCAGTGAGAGGGTTGTGTGGAAAGCTCCAAAAGGGTACTGGTCAAAAATCTCAATTTTTAGTTTTATAATGGTCTTCTGTTAATTCCTGTCTGAGAACTTAAATCTTTTATACGAAGTTGGGGATCTGGATTAGGGTTATTTGTTTGGATTAAAAACAATAGGTATGTACAAGTGGCGGAGAGAGTCTTGGTAGGATCAGCTCTGATTGACAGAGAGGAACCAGATTTAACCAAGGATTTCTGTATCAGGTCTATTTGAAAAGCTTCAAATGAGTTAATATGGGAAGCTTGCTTCTGTAAAAATTTTAAGTTAGTTTAAAATGGATTCTGCCCTTGAGACAAGGAGATGAATGAGGTATAATCCTTGTGTGAGGTAGGCGGACACTCTTGGGATTAAAAAAGGCCCTAGTGCAATAGCAGTCTGTAGTAAAGCTGGTTTTTTATCACCACATTGAAAAGACATGGTAAGGCCTTTTCTGGTAAGGATAACATGAGGCGATGGAAAAGAAGGTGATCTGGTGTATCTTCAGCACCATTTTCAAGAGATTTTCTCATTGTTTTCCAGGAACCATACACTTCTTTTATAGGAGGTAGTTCTAAAACAGAAGAGGTTGAGGGAAGGTGGGCGACAGAAATTAAACTCCAGTCAAATTTGGTGAATGACAAAGCTATATGACGCTGTCAAGGATCAATAGAACAATGAGGGCACCCACTGATAAGGAGGTTGCCAAAAAAGCCTAAAATGAGTAACGAATCATTCCAGGTAGGGTCAACAACATCCATACAACTCCTTCAAGCCAACAGTAAAGGAAGTTAAACATAAGGTCTAGACTTTTTAAAGTATAATGTTATGGAAACTGGGCCACAGGAGGTCATTGCCACTAAGTCCCAAGGCACAAAGATGTAAATGTCAAAGCATTTAGTTTATAGAGGCAACGTCAAAGGTGATTCTTAATATGTTTCAATATATTATGCCGCATAAAATCGTAAGGATAAGCTCCTTCATCCCATTCGGTGTAACTTTCTAAGCAAAATTTTACATATTAAAAAGTAAAACTCAATCGCCTGCTGTAGTTTCACTCTGATGTCATTGGATTCCATTCTGACTGTCTAAGTGTGGGGCAAAGGGGAAACTCCCCTAACATTTTCTATACAACAGGAAAAAATGCTTGGACTGGCTCACCCAGTCATACCAAACCCCTGGGATGATTTGTTCCTCCCAAAGACCTTGACGCCACCTCGCTCAAACCCAAGCGGTGCCCCATTTCCCCCTGGTGCTCCCCCAGAGCAACATGCATTTTGTCCTTAGGGTCAGGTATGGGAAACTTTTCCTCTACAACAACCAAGCTTTTATTGAAATGGCTCAGGTGGTGATGCATCCCGCTTGTTTTATTAACTTACACCCCTATAAGGGGTATTTTGATCTCAGCTTTACCTGTGAAGCCAATGCTGCCACTGCAGCAACTGTGCCCCTGGTATTCCAAGGCACCCCTCTCCCCACAACTTGGACCCAGCTCCCAGCGGACACCACTTGGTGGTTCAGTTTGCTAGTTTGCCCACCCACCTTCCCCCTGAGGGGCTCCACTAGGAGCAGATGAAAGGTTTGGAAACCTATGGCTCCAACCCCATCTTGCAATTCGTGGTCCCAAATGGGGCCACACGCCTCACTGGGCCTCACGTGTAAGCCACAATCAGACCTGAAATGAATAAAATAACCCTGTTGATTCCCCCTCACACCACTATCTCCTCTGCCCCCAACCATCCATTCTGGGCCCACATTAAGGGCGGATGGATGATCTGTTCATCCTGTTTCAAGTTGGACCACTCAAAATGCAAGTGCACATCCCTATCTGCTTCTGACGGCGCTGATTTTTTGTCCAATGGCCAATAATCTGCCGCCCACCCTGCATTAGTTCTGTCATGGGGTGTAATCCTTCCTACCCCTCGCCCAAGCCTGTTGCTGCAGCTGCACCTGAAGCCACCAATCAGCCTTCACCTCGCCCCAGTGCCACACATGATTCCTTCAATCAAGCACAAGATTTGACCCCATTTTGATCCTATACATCATAAAATGAATCAACAAATCCTCAACCATACGCCGATTCCCCAATTCAATTTAACCAGAACCCATGGGAGTTCTTGGATGAAATTGAAAAATTAGGTAACATCATTGAAGAACCCTCTCTGCAAGTCAACAGGCTCTGTAATACAAAATGGGGTGCAGAATTCCCCCTTATTTATGTGCCTCACATCCAAATGCCAAATAATTCTAAAGAGACCACCAGTTTGAAGTAAAAGCAGCCGCTACACCAGATTGTCACCCCTCTGAAAAGCTGCCACCAAATTAGTGGCGATGCTCACAGGAAATTTCCACCTCCTGTTATCCCCAAAAATCTTACTCCAAAAAGTAAGATTCTTATAAAACAATTACACAAAGATGTCAACGACGCTATCCAGAACGTGGTAACTGTAGCATGGAATACAAAAGCTAAAATTACCCAAACCAACATTGCAACATCTGTTAAACTACCAGATGACCGCATTTAATCTGAAAAAGCTTTAGCTGAATATATCACTGCCATTTTTATGGTCAGCAAAATCTTGGAAGTACCAATCATGAAAGATATTAAACCACATACCACTGATGCCCTGACGCCATTGCTATCTGCCTTGACATGTACCACACTTTGAGATGAGGAAGCTGCTGAAGATGAGCCGCCTGATCCTTCCGCCCCTTCTTCCATGGATGGATAAGTGGTCTCCGCTGCCCACCTGTTTGGTTGTTTCATTTGGTGTGTTTCACTCAATCCATTCATTTTGGACGTTTTGTATACATTGATTAGTTACATTAGTTTTTAGTTTTAGTTATTAGTTCAGGTACGTCTGTCCCCTGGTTGGCTTGTCTTAGTAAAATAAAAATCGTAAGGATAAGTTTCAGAAGAGGAGAGAAATCAGCTAAAAAATTTAGAAGGTTTAAAGCACTTTCAAAAATTTCATATGTTGATAATGTTCCTGTAGATGCGGCAGAAACAGCAGTGGAATCAAATCTTCCTGTTTCTATACTAGCAGGGGAGATTTGGACAATTGGATTTCTCCAATAGCTGAGAAGAATGTCCCAAAGATGAATAGTTTAATCATAACTAAAAACCATTCAACTTAAGGGGAGGATACCACAGTGATAGAATATAGACCCTCTACCACAGCCTCCCTGTTGGGATTTTTGCCCATATTACCTACCTGATAGATTACCAGGAATCGCTAGGGGATAATTACCTAAGGCGAGGTGAATTGGAAATCGGTTGGCCCAAGTTTAGGAGTAACTATGTTTGGTGGATTTTTGGATATACGCCTGGTTGTATCCATTGGGGGTCAATCTAGATGAATACTTAAGGTCCCGTCAGGTAGAGTTGCCGACAAAATAGGGGCATCTGATAGTGATTAACTATCAGGTGTACCAATTGTGACTGATCTGGTTTCATCACCAACTTATTGGGAATGAATAGCGAGTTGCAAGGATAGTGATGCCACCTACAACTAGTGAATCAATCAGTTGGTGCGTGATCTGCCTTAATGAATAATAAGTCCCATTGCCTAAGCAGGTCACTAGCCAAATATGGTTGGTTTGCTTGAATCGAGAGGAAAACGTTAGGGACACGTTTTCTGACTCTTTCTGTTTAGGTCTCAAGGTTGTCCAATGATGGAATACTAGCCAGGATGGGGAAGACTATCAATGACGAGATGAGGATGGGTGATTCAATGGCAATGGCTGGTATTTTATTAAAGAAGTGTCAACTGAGGGTTAGATGACCAAATCCCCACTATAAATTCCCTAGAATTACTCCTAATAAAGACAGAGTAAAAAACAGAGAAAAAAACAAAGAATATAACAGGGAATAAAACAGAGAATACAATAATATTTTATCAATAAAGTTTCTTCCAGTATATAGTTTAAGTATTAAACAAAAATTAGCTTTCCATTGCTCTATTCTTCACAAGGATATTATTGCTGTGTGCACTATTTGGGAGACTCTTAGGGAAAAGAGTAAAGATCTGAGCAGGGATTTAGAGAAAAAAGTGAAGCAATTAGAGATTTCTGCTGACTGTGTGTTGGACCAAAGAGACTGTCACCAGGGAATCTCAGAGAATATTGGTTGGACAGAACAAGGGAACAAATCCCTAGATCATGACATCTCAAGTATTATAAGCGGGAATACTAGCCAAGCGTTGGGCCAAGATATAAGAATTCACACTCAACTATGGATAATAGTCATCATACTATTATCAACCGATAATCTAATATACTATACAATGCTGATGAAGTGCACAAAAAACTGAACTTGTGCATAAAAAGCTTATTGGGGTTGTTTACCAATAATAACCCTTCAGTAATTTTTTACAAGCTGGTGCTCACTACAGGGGTGTAGTTGAGTTAAAGAACATATAAGAATGTCATACAAATGCGATTTATGCAAACTGTGGATGGAGTTATCCACTGTGAATCAGAATGCCCTATGCTCAGCGGATCATTGAGAATTCGCAGCCTTGGATCAATGAGTTGCCAAGATGGAGGAAGGGATAGATAATGTTGCAAGTTTCTTGAACGAGTTACTTGAGAAAGTAACTTCATTGAAGAAGAAAGAAGAGGAACTCGTTTGAGATGTCTTATATCTGAAAATGGAGTGAGAAGCGGATTGCATTCATTTGAGCCAATTCAGTGCACATGTAGAGCGACTGATCAAACAGGTGGAGGGAATTAAAACTCAAAAATTGGTTGTGAGCTAGATATGGCAAGCAATGCCAAAGAAAGAAGTCCTCAAATGATAATATGGAAGTCAAATACCTAAGGAACATGCCGCCCACCTTTGCTGCCATTTTGAAGATGATGCCTGAATTCACTCCTCAAGTGAGCTGAGTGGCTGAACCTAGAGAATCGGCATGAGATAACTCAAAGGAATTTAAGGCAATGCTGAAATTGCCAATGTTCTATTAGGATAACGCCCCATCTTACTTTCTTTCTGTTCATTATGACCATGTATGGTTATGGGGATCATCAAAAGGCATTGATCGTCCTGAATTAACTAGACATTAACTCTAAGAACTTAGTGTTACCTCACCTGGAGGGGGATAGCTGGTCATATGCGGAGGCAAAGGCAGCTATCATGAAGAAAATTGGGAGTCCAAAACTTGTTAAAGTGCAAACATGAGTTTATGGGAATCCAATTCCATAAAGTCGAGTCTCTAGCAAGCTTTGCAGATCGGTTCTATCAGGAGACACAAACACTGGTTGGGGAGAAAGTACTGGATTACTTTAAAGCCATATTAGCCTTGCAAGAAGCCCTTTAGCCCTATCACAATTTACATTTTATGATGTCTTCTATGTTCACGACAGAAATAACTACCTCTCAAATGGTAGATAGTTTGAAGATTTTGGGAGCAATATTTGATGCCCCAAAAAAGAAGTTTCAAATCTAATCCGCTGTGAGATCTGAATCCCACAAAGGGGAACAAAGGTGCTAAAGAGATTAACAACCAAACCATGCTGGGGAACAAGCTGAAAGAATTAAGATGGTTGAATAAGAAGGAAAAGGTCTGCTACCAATGTGGTTGAAAAGGACATTTCGCCATGCACTTCAAGAAGCTGAAGGATCAAATCAACGTGGTCCAGGCGAAAGAGTCAGCTACCACCAAGGAATTGGGAAAAGGGCCTACGGCCTATATAGGGAACAGTCTAGAGCTGCGGAGAAACCTGTTAATCCCAACATCATTACCAAGGAAATTGATATCAGTGATCTGTTCATGGACAATGACGTGAAGGATCAGTTTTATCAAGTGGTCAATTTGGATGTAAATTCCATGACCAGATCTGGGGCGAAGAGAATTGACCCCAAGATAATCAAGGAAGTTGCCCAGCCATATGCCCAACAACTGGCGGACAAAATCCAAACTGCCAAGAATCCTGAAGATTTTACTGAAGTCTGATTAGATGAGACCATTTTGTCAATCCCCTCAGTGCGATAAAGGAATTATTTCCTGATTTATTGGCACATATTATTCACACCCTCAATTTGTCTAATAACGCCGCTATAAACTCAGTAAACACTATATTACAATACTCTGAGTATATGTATATAGACATACAAGTGAATTGTTTGCAGGTGAGGGCGATTGTCAACAGTGAAGTGCCCATCAACATTGTCTCTACCAAGCTGGTAAAGAGGATGAAGATCTCATGGGACTTGGAACATAAGAAGGAATATGGGAAAGTTGGGCCAAACACCACCATCTCCTGTGGAGCGTATAGTGCTTTACCACTATGATTTGTGTCATTGGTGGTATCTGCGCCAGCAATAGTTTTGGCCAACCAAAACTATGACATTCTGATCAGAATGGAGTTTCTATGCAAGTACAGAGTTAAATGTAACTTTGAGGATAATAAGTTGACTATATTGTGTCAGACGTTATCATTGGTATATCAGAAAAATGGTGAAGCTCCACTTAATAGGAGAAACAACTTCATCAATCTAATATACAATGATGGCATTGTCACAATTCGTTACCAATTAGTTGGTAGGAAGTGACGAGAAATGCTGATGGAAATCCTAGAGAACTGGGGAATTCCACTAAGGATCAAGAATGAGAAGACCATACCGCCAGGATTTCAGATGATATTCAACACGGAGGTTGACAATGTAAATACCTGAGCTGTTGTATGGGGAGGTCAGAAGCCCCTGGAAGAAGTCCAGAGTGAAGCCTTGGGTGGCTCCTGGGATAATAATGCCAGGAAATGGAGAAATTCGAGTTCTTCTGATGAATTTAAGTGAAAAACTAATGAATTTTATTTGTACGAGGATGGCTGACCAGGGGACAGACACATCTGATATGTAGGAGAAAAGAAGAGGTGGAGAAAACAGAAGCGGGAAAAGAGAGCAAAGCAATTAAAGATAACTCAGAATACAACATGGCACACTTTGGTGTGGCTGGGGCCACAGGTGGTGGGTGACTAGACCTTGGGTGGTATGGCGACCCTGGCTAGTAGGGTGTACCGCCTATTGAGACTGTGAGGTTTTCAGTGTCATATCAGAGGAACCAGATTGGAATCCATGTTCCCATCCATTCCTTCCATTTGTGTTGGAGTGAGCCGAACAGCCAGGCTTGGAAGTGGTCAGCCAAATGGTTGTGGAACCTGACGATGGTTTGGTTAAGGTTGTGGAAGACCCCATTGAATGCGTTGAGGGTAATTGTGTGAATAGACCATATTGCAATGCACACAATTAGGGCCCTCAGTGTCTGGGGGATAGGTGAGGTCATGTTGAGTGCCATGATATCATGGGACAGTCGGAATTTGGTTGTGGGTGGTTGTTGAAACAAGTGCATCACGTTGGCCCAGATATTCGCAGATGGCGGGCATTCTTCTAGGCGGTGTGCTAGTGTGTTGGGTCCGCCACAGATGGCGCATGTCTTGAACATTGAGAACGTACGGTCAGCTGTTCTGTATGTGCGGCGCATGTATCGCCACATTGTAGAGCACACTTGTGGGGATAGGAGGGGACAGGTGACGATGTTCCACACCTGTTTTTGGGTTTGTAGATCATATGGGATGTCTTGGTGGTCCAAGTAGTCGATCCTGGACAGAGGGAAGGATGGTAATGGGTTGGGCGCATTAGATACTGTTTGTCCTCTGTGGAGTTGCACATATCCAGTTTGAGGGTGGGTGTCTTCAGATTGCTGTGCATATGCGAAACTCCAATTTCCTTGTCTTAGGTTGTATAGGATACGTTTGAAATATCGATTGGTGTTATGTGGTCCAGTGGCATTTGGGTGTGTTACAAGGTACTTCATCAGGGTCTTCGGGTTGGAAGGGGACCTCAGATGTAGTGCCCTTGCAAAATTTGTTTGGGCTGCCTTAGCCCAGTGGAAGGATGGTGGGTTGGGTGACGTCGTGGAGGCTATCCATGAGCCTAGTATTTGCGTTGCTCTTTCCATGAAGTTGAGCAGCCCCATCCCTCCTTTCTTCCGTGGGCCATACATGGTCTCCAGCCTGATAGGTGCACGGTATCCCGACCATAATCAGTTCTGCAGGAGCTTGTAGACTGCGGCGGTGAAGTTGGCGGATAAAGGGATCGCATGGGCAGCAAACCATAGCTTTGATAGGATCAGGGAGTTGGCTAATACAACTCTTCCGGTTAGGCTGGCTTAATTTTTTTGCATACATGTCATTATTTTTGTGATGTTGTCCAATATGTTGGTTTCTATGGTGTCAAAAGCATATCCACCAGTTTCTAGTCATATGCCCAGATGACGGACTGGGTCAGTGGCGGGGTGGGGTGCAAAGGGTAAGCACAGTGGTTTTATTGGCTTGGGTCTTTTTTGTGTGGTTAGGTGTGTAGTTGGTTGGTTTCTGTGGTGGTGTGGAGGTGGGGTCCAGTTTGAGCTGAATTTGCCCATTAAAATTACCTCTGTTTTCTGTTTGTTCAGCATGGCATTACTCACTGATTCATATTGGTGAATGATGCGCTCGATCGTCCTGGCATCCCTATTGCCTGAGACTTAAATGATGCAGTCATCAGCTAAAGCGATTTGGTTGGTGGTTGTCCCTCCAACCTGATTCCGGTGAGCTTTGAGTTTGCAATGCGGAAGGGGGTCAAGGGTGAAGTTGTATAATAGGGGGCTAAGTGGGTCACCTTGTTTGAGGCCTCTTTGGGGGGTGATGGTGTCAGTTAGGAAGCCTGGGCCTCTGATTGCAAACTTGGCTGAGCGTGTTAGGAGGAGCGCCCAGTTTATAAAGCGGGGTGTTAGGTTGAAGGCCTTCAGACATTGTTCTAGGTATCCCCAGTGTACTCAGTCATATGCTTTCTTTTGGTCCAGGAAAGCAAGGGCGCCTGTGGGGTTAGCTTGGCAGATATTGGCAATTGTATGGATGTTATCCCAAATTGAGCGGTTTGGGATGAATCCAAATTGATGGTGTGAGAGGGTTGTCTGGGCGATGTAACCCAAACGTTTGGCTAAAATTTTTGTTAGTATTTTTGTATCAGTATTGGTGAGAGCAATTGGGCGCCAGTTGTTAATATCTGCTTGGTCTCCTTTTTTGAAAAGTGTGACCACGTATGCATCTTGGCCGCCAGGTAGAAGGGATGTGTCTTATAGGCACTTGTTCATAGTTGCTAGTAGTATTGGTGCGATATGTTTAAAGTATTTTTTGAAAAATTCATATGGGAGGCCATCAGGCCCAGGGCACTTGTGTGGGGTTGATCTTATTACCTCTTATAGTTCTTCTTTTGTTATGGGTGCTGCCAGGTCTGGTTGGCCAGCTATGGTATTGATATTGGCAGATGATAAAATTTTTTCAATTTTGTTGGGTGATGCGAAATCCGCCGTGTACAGGTCAGTTTAAAATCGGTGTAATTCAGCTAATATTTCCGATGTTGTGGATGCCATTGTGTCATCCATTCGGCGGACCTGTGTGCAGGTCGCTGACTTTGAAATCGGTTTAAATCGGCGGAAAAATTGGGCTGTGTGAGTTTCTCCGGATAAAAATATATTTTGATTTATAGCATATTTTGGTGTAATGCTGGTGTTTTTTAAATAGGGAGTTTACCTGTGTTGATAGTTGAAACCACAGGTGGCCCCATTGGGGGGTGTATCCCTCACTAGGTGTATTATTTTCTAGGTGTTGAAGATGTCTGATAGCCTTGTTGATTGTCATGGACATCGCGGCTGTTTTTCTGGAATTTAGGTGGCAAGCTTTCTTAGTTGCACGAGCCTTGAAAGTTTCCCATTTGGCGATACAATTTCCATCAGGTGATTGTCTTTCTTGCCGTGTTGTTAGCACTGTCTCAATACAGAGTTTAAGTTCTGGAGGTGGATGGTGCTTGGGTGAACTCTGTGCCAGGTGGGCAGTTTTTTGTATTTTTCAAAGGATGATAGCATTATCAAGACCATCTGATGGTCAGAGAAAGGGATAATTGTTGTTGTAAAGTTTGATACTTGGTGCCGGAAGTCTATAGGGGTGAGCATCAGGTCAATCCAGGTCATTGAAACCAGCTGGTTATTGTTGTGGTGGGGTCTTGTCATGTTGGCCAGGGTGGGGGCTTGTTTGGGGATGGTGTCGCATATGCCCAGTGTTGCCTTTAGTATGCATAGTTCCGTGTGGCCATGGGGTATAGCCCTAGACTTGGGCCAGCAGTTGGTATTAGTGTTTAGCCAGCAGTTGAAATCCCCCACAAAAAATGTTGCCTCAGGGAATGGGATTGATAGGATATCAGACAGGAATTTTTGGCGGTCATTCAGATTATTTGAGGCATATACACACGCCACGGCGAAATTTTCTCCATTCCATTTGAGGTCTGCTAGGAGTAGCCATCCCTCCAGGTGAGATGCTGTGTTTTGGACCTTTATGGGAGGGTTACAGTTTGTTCAAATTGCCATCCTACAATGGTATGTCCAAAAGAATTTGGCTGGAAGGAGCATGGTTGACCATGACTCCTCCTCCCCCGGTGAACAGTGGGGTTCTTGGATGGCCAAGATATCCATGGGGATATTGCGCAGGAAAGACATTTTTTTGGCCCAGGACGTGAGGGCCTTGGCTCCTGCGATGTTGAGCGTCCCCATGTTGATTGTGGTAGTCCTTACATCAGGAACGCTGGGGTGACCCTCTGAGGTCACCCAGTTCCTTCTCGCAAGTCATACTGCAAGTGTGAGGTTGATTAGCCATATTGTTATCATTGTGTTGATCGGCAATCTTGGAGCTGGCATTATTCAGTTTTTTCTGGCTTGGATTACTCCATATGTTTTGGGTTTGGCGTGCGTTGGCTTTTTTCCCCATCAGAAGAATTTTTTTGCCGCTTACCTGTGAGTTTGATGGGTGGGAGTTGTAGGTTGGGGTGGTTGGTTCCTGTGCATAGGTGTTCTAACATTGTGATTGGCTGAAGTTGTCTTCCATGTCATCGTTGAACATATATGATTGGTTGGAAGGATTTTCAGTGGTGCAATGTGGATTTACACCCGCTTGGTTGAGTGTGTTTGATTGGTTGTGTCCAATGGTTTATTCATTTTGGTTGTTTTGGGTTTTATGTGTTTGGTCTGATTGGTTGTTCCGCTGTGCTGCCATGGCATCCTCTTGAATCTGTTCTGGGGAAATCGTGGTGCAAGCTTGGGTCTCGGCGGAACTCGCAGCCTGCTTGCAGGTAGTCTGTGCGCGACGTCGGTCCTTGGGTGAGATGGGCTCAACCAAGGCGATATCAGCTCTTTCACCCCAATAGAAGGTGTGAGTAGAGTCTTTAATTTTCCCGAAAGTTGGGCTTGTTTCATCCATATTGTCTTTGCAGAATTCCGGTGCTTCAATCCCACATTTGACGGGGCAGGCATGGTCCTTGTGGCCTATTGCTGAGCAGAATTCGCAAATGGGTGGGGTGTGCTCTGGTGTGATATGGAAGGGGCGGGATATGCTGCCATCAGGGAGGTTGATGGTCGCTGTGTGGGGAATTAGGGTGATGTCCTCAGCCACATCTTAGTCAGGTTCAATAATAGCAATTGCCTTTCCTGTGCACAGGTGGGGCAGGAGAGGAAATATTTTGAATTCAAATTGTTTGATTACTCCGTAGCCTTTGAGGCCCCCATGGAGTTCATCTGCGAGGACATCATGGTGCACGGTGCTCAGAAGTCAGTCAAATATGATAAAGAGGTCGTTTGCCTCATTCCATCATGTGTGCACCATGCGTATAATTCTGTCTTCATTGTTGGTTTTTATAAAAAATTTAATTTTTGCTGCTTCTGCGCTTCTTCCACAGATATGAACCTGACGTCCACCCATCCTCTGTGTAAATTTTTGTAATTTACCAAGACGGTGTTCAGGAAAGTCGCGGAGAAGGCCTCCCCCATTTTTTCCCATGACTCGAGGGAAGTATCACTGACCATGATTCTGAGGCCATGTTTGAGGGAGGATAAGGGTTAAGGGTTCAATTTTGGTATATGCACCCATTTTTTGCAGGAATTGCAAAACTCTGGGTGTGGCGTTGTGCTCACCCTTTTGGTGGGTGGGTGTATCAATGTTCCACCGGGGTGTTTTCCCCGGTGGGTTGGAAGGGCTTCAGGCCTTTCACGCTGGCCACTTTTGCCCAACTGGTGTTGTTGCGGATAAATTTGCTCATATTCCAGGTTGATTGTCAATCTCAGAGAAATTGCGTAGAATCATGTTATTATTAAAAGTGATAATAATGGGAAAGAAAAGCTTTGAAAAACCAATGAAGATCAAAAAAATCAGATCATTGCATTTGTTCATCTGTTCCTGACAGCTGAATTGAGGAGATTTTACAATTTTGGGACTCTCAATGAGATGGGATTACTGGAAGGGGTAACTGAGAGTATCAACCTATTATTTGATTGGGAGAAACTCACTGATCTGTCATAAGGCCATCAAGAGGTGGTGCTTAAATTATTTGAAAAGTATCAGGAAGTATTCTCTCAGGACAACTGCAATTTGGGATGCACAAGAGATGTGATCCATAAGGTTGACACCGGGGAAAATTTGCTGATCAGGATGAGACTGATCCAACGATCAAAAGCAACTGAAGCTGTAGTGGAAGATGAAATCAGCAAACTAGTGAATCAAGAGCTTCTAGTTCCGTCGTTGAGTCCCTGGGCGAGTCCAATACTAATCATGAAGAAAAAGGATGGCTCCAACTGGGTGGTGATCGACTACCAAAAGCTGAATAAGATTACAGGAAAGGATTCATATCCCCAACCAAGAATTGACGATGTGCTAGACCAATTGGGAGAAGCAAAGTGTTTCTACGAGATGGATCTGATCTCAGGTTATTGGCAAATTGACTTGCCAAAAGAAGACCAAGTAAAATGCGCAATTTTACCACGCAGGGGCTATACCAACCAACAAGGATGCCCTAGGGTCTATGTAATGCGCCTGCAACGTTCCAGAGAGCCATGGAAGCTATACTGAGCGACATGAAGTTGTCATGCATCCTGGTATACTTGGATGATATCAATGTGTTCAGTAGGATGTTCACTGATCACCTACACCACTTGGAAGAAGTATTCAAGTGACTGTCTGTGGCTAACCTGAAGATTAAGCCAAGAAATTGTCACTTCTTCAAAACAGAGTTGGAATATCTGGGATTCGTGATTAACTCTAGTGGATTTCAGCTGCAAGCCCAGAAGATAGAAGCCATAGAAAGGATGGCTGTGCCAAGGAGTGTCTAAGACATCCAAGTGTTCCTTAGGATGGTTGGATACTACAGAAGATTTATTTGGGACTTTGCCCAAATAGCCAAGCTCTTATTCCATCTGTTGAAGGATCTAAAAAAGGCTTTGTATGGAATGAAGTAGCCTAGGAATTCTTCGAAGAGCTACACCAGTAACTAATAGATTCTCCAATTCTGAAATATCCAAATTCTGATCATGAGTTTATTATACAAACTGATGCTTTGTTGATGGCAATAGGCATCATACTAAGCCAAGTAGACGAACTTGGGGACAAACATCTGGTGGCATATGTGAGCTGGACACTCTCAGCCACTAAGAGGAACTACATTGTAACTGAGCGTGAATGCCTTGTGGTCATTTACGCCTGAAAGCAGTTTCAGATGTATATCCATGGAACGCACTTTAAAGAGGTGACGGACCACTATTCATTGCATTGGCTCCAAAATTTTAAGAGAACTGGAAGGACGACCGTCCCAATGAGCACTTAAGCTACAGGCTTATGCTTACAATATTGCTCACTGAGTGGGGGCTTCTCACCAGAATGCAGATGGCTTATCGCGGTTACCAATGGTCCAGATGGTACACCCACAGGTGGATGAGCTATTCCAGAGAAAAGTCGTCAGAGAAATTGGGGAAGAGCCCCAAGAAATCCAAGGTGCACTTCAGAAAGTGATGGAAAACAAAGAGACCATGGATGGACAAGTGTTTAAGATAATTAATGGGAAACAGTTATTATTCCTGAAGCCGATTGGAGAGAGCAGCTATTTTTCAAGCCGCTCATAAGGTTGTTGGGCATGGAGGCCTTAGAAAACAACCAATCATATTCACTGTACTACTACTGGGAGTCAATCAACTATGATTTCGCGGACTATTTAGCTTGTTGTGTGGAGTGCCAGTGAACAAGCCACATAAGAATACAACTGGATACCGATTGGTCCGCCCTGGATTTTCCTGGCATATGGTGTCTATTAATGTAATGGGACCATTGACAATGAGCATAGGGGGAATCAAGTACATAATAGTTCCTATCAGCCATCTGATGAGATGGGTCAAGACAAAGGACCTGGTAAAAGTAGATACTACCAGCACTGCGAGGTTCATCCTGGATCAAGTAGTATATTGACATGGATGTCAGTAGGTCTTGCTTAGCGATAATGGGACAAACTTTACATCTCATGTGATGCTGCAATTGAATAAGATAATGGGGATCAGAGGAGTTGTGTCAGTACCCTACCAGCCAGAGATGAACAGACTGGTAGAATGAGTGATTGGAACGCTGGCTGTGATTCTGAGGAAGCTGGTCGCAGGAAGAACTTCCGTATGGGGAATGTACCTGAGTTTGATGACATTTGCCTGCAATATCAGTCATCATACGGTGACAGGAAAAACGCCGTTTGAGTTGCTATATGTAAAGAAGGCCGCGTTGCTGCCAATTTTATGCTTGGTGGTGGAACCAACTTTGGGGATGAGTGCTGAGCAGTACTTGAACTGACTGACGATATCCTGATTGATATACAATTGCAAGTATTCAATACTACATTAAAGAAAAGAATACAAGCGAAATTAGTGGATGATAATAACTGACCAGCCTTAGCAGAATATCAAATAGGCGAAAGAGTAGCCTATTGCGATATGCATGGTTTTGGAAGAAGAAACATACTAGATGCATTGTGGTTGGGTCCATTTAAAGTTATCGCCAAGTTGATGACTGATGCCTACTACATCAAGAATCTCTTGGATGGAAGAGTTGTAAACTGAGTCCATGCTAAGTAATTGAAGTGATAGATTGATGAATAAAACAAAAAAGTTCCCAAAGGACTGATTAACCATCAAGTTTGTCATGTCCTGATGATCAGGTCAAGTCCAAAAAAGGACCTCTGAACCAATATAGATGGTTAACTCCGAAAAAAGGACCTCTGAACCGTAGAAAACTGGTAGGTTTAAGTACCCAGGACCCAGTTTGGGGGAAAAATAAAAGATGGACCTCTTAATGAAACAAGGTCAAGTACCATGGAAAAAAGAAGAATAAAAAAGACTGGTAAAAGATATTGTGAAAAAGATTATAAAAAGCATAGAAAAACCAATATAGTTTTATAATTTTTATTTTGATTAATTGTCCTCAATACAGGGATGATTCCTCCTATGTAGCCTCTTTGTGGAGGGAGGATGGATCATGGTAGGAATGAACAGCCCATCAGAATTTGATGTGAGTTTGGATGCTAGTGAGGGCTAGAACTACACAAAACCAAGTCCCTTGAGTGGATGCAGATCTCTGCGAGAAAGCGACTAGGGGAAGGGAAATTAAAAATGTCAGAAAAAGCTTTCACTTCAATACCCAAATCAAAGCAAAATTCGGATTTAAAAGAATACAAAAAACAACTGTTCAATTGAGCTAAATCTTACCAATTTCAATGCAATTGACGCCTACTGCCCTGGCTTAGGGTGGTGGTTCACCGCCATATGGCATCTTTTGGACACCGCTGAAGCGCGCCTGGCTGGCTCTGCTAGCCCACCCAATGCTACTGGGCGTTATGTCCCCTCTCAGGACTTGGCCCGCCAACTTGCAAGCTCTCAGGCGGTGCTCCGGAGCCCTTTGGTGCTCCCACAGAGGAATTTGCATTTAGGCCTCTAGGTCAAGTATGGGAATCTTTTCCCATATGCAAGCGCGGCCATCATCAAGATGGCCATGGAAGTTTTAAGCCGCTGGCTTTATCGACTTCCACCCCTTTAAGGGGTACTTTGACCTCAGCTTCTTCTCAGAAGCCAATGCAGCAGCAACAGCCAAGCTGTAATTGATTTACAAAAAAACCTCTCCCCACTGTCGCACACAGCTCCTGGATGAGGCCACTTTGGTGGTCCAGCTTGCTGGGTTGCCCTCTTTCTTTTCCCTCAAACGCCTCCACCACAAGCTCACGGAGGGTTTGATCATTTACAGCGCAGACCCCATGTTGCAGTTTATGGTTCCCAAAGGGGCAGATCAGTTGGCAGGGCCTCACGTCTTTGCAACAATCTGCCCATTTCATCATGACTCTCACCTCATGATTCCCCCCACACTGTGATCAGATTCTATCCTGATCACCCATTCTGGGTGCGCGTCAAAAACGGCCATGCCATTTGCCCCTTTTGCTTTGAGCTTGACCACTTGAAGCACAAGTGCCCCATGATTGCTGCTTCATCTGCATCTGCCACTCAGTGCTCAGGCGCTGCCCTGGTGGCTGCCTCGCCCCAATTTTTTGAATGGGGTTCAATCCTCCCGCCTCTAATGTCAGGGAATTCTGGCGCTGCTTCAAAAGCAGCTACCAATCAAAATTTAAAAAAATTTAAAAAGTTTGAAGATTCAACCAGATTATGGAATCCTGAGTTGATGGCTGAACCAGTTTCAACTGAGCTGCCATGGTTGACAGCACATGGCCAATCAGCTCCAGCCACAGCCCCAATTCCTGTGGCTGGCCCAGTGCTGGCTGAATTCAATCCATTTGAGGCTCTCAAATGGATTGAGGAGGATGGACGGCCATGTCACGTGAAACCTGATTTTGCTTTTAGAAGTTCTTTGTTGATCTTCCCAAATCGCATTCCTGACATTTTCATCCAAAAAATGGGTCTCCTGTTTATAAAAATATAAACAATATGTCAGTAGCGGCTGCAGCTCCCCTGTCCAACACCTCCTCCGCCAGCAACTCCATGGAGCAATGGAGCCCCTTGTGAGGGTATTCCTATCCCCAATTTTCCTCATGATTTTGAGTAAGATGCAAAGTACAAAATTGAGGAGCTTGCTTTTGGTGCGAGTTGCACTTGCATCAATGCAGCAAAAACTTCTCTTTTTGACCCCTATTATCCCCAAACCTAACGGCTCATCAAGTCATTTACTTGTGTGCCAGCTCCCATCAATTTGCTGAGCATCAACTTGCTCAATACGTTGAGGCGATGGACACCGCTGCCCTTATTAACAAAGAAAACCCCCAATTATAACTCCTTATGCCTCATGTCGCTGATTCTCCCACCCCAATGATGTCCGCCATGGTCCGCCAGCTAAAGTGGGCACTGGACAAAAGTTTCCTCAAAACCTCCTCGGCATCTGATATGGCTTCCTAGGCTGATAACCTAAGGGCTGTATTAAGAATTTTTTTTAATTTATGATATTCCCTTTGTCTGGCCCATTTGCGAATAAAGATGCATGACGGCTCTCACTTTTGGGTTAAGCATCACTAGTACTAAAAGGAATGTCAGAGAAACCCAATTGTGAAACACTGGAGCGGGGGGAAAGCAACAGTATAAGAAGAGGCAGTCGGTAAATAACCCCAACTAATCCTGATATGGTCTGGAGCTGGAAGATTAGTCTTGAGCGCCTGATGATGGGCTTCATTAAGAACACCGGACATATGGATTGGCAGCAAACAAGAGATGCTTGATGGAGGTTGCTGAATCATGCCCCCTACTAATGCCATCAGTGGAAGATAATCATGGGAAGTGCCAGAGAAATGATAGTTGTTCAGGGAGTAAATGGCATCCTGCAAGCAACGACTACGGGCTTCTCAGAAGATGAAGCTGAAGAAATGGTGAAACCCAGGAGAGGCTGGAAGCTTTGTGGACTAACTTCGAAGAGCTTGGCTAGCAAAACGAAGAGCATAAGCAGTGATATCCTGATCTAGGATGTTCTCAAGATTGGAGGGATCTAGTGCTAGGTATAAAGCCTTGGTGACTTGGGCCTGTAGTTCAGCGTAGGGGAGCTTGAAATGAATGCTGTTCCCAATGGTGAGATTGGTAGCCAGGACAGCGGGTTTGTAGTATTGTCCAAGTTAGAAGAGAGGAACTCAGTAAGCAGGTCTGACACGGGAAGAAAATAGCAATCAAGAGCTAAAGCATAAACTACAGAGCATCCATGATGATGGTTGTGCATCTGCAAAAAGGGCTAAATCCAGGAGAGCTTTAAAATCTAACTCAGGAATTGACGACAGAGGAAGGGTCAGCTAAGAGTTGTTTGAAATAATTGCAATACTGGTTTTAGAGAGATTGGTTACCATTTCTGGTAATTTGATGGAAGGACTAGCCACTGGTGCCAGACTAGGAGTATGAGTCCTGGAAGGACCATAGAAGAGGCTTGTCACGCATCCTGACTCATCTGCTGAAAGAGCTGAAGATCTTGATCAGAAAAACTATTTAGTAGCCATTGGTACCACAACTTGAAATTTGACATATGATCTGGACAAGAGGGGGATGTTAGACTTATATGGAAGTTGACATTATGTACTCTACAATCCATTAAGCTTAAAATTCGGAGTAATTAATCTTAAAATTAATGGGATAATCTCTCCAAGAGAAGAATTAGGAATAACTTGAGCCAAGAGGTTATAAGAGAAATAACAAAGGCGAATTAAAATAAGTATTCTTAATTGAGCCACGAAATCTTCTCTTTCCGCTCAGTGAAACTTTCCAAGCAAAATTAAATGAATTAATAAAACAAATCAAAATCGCCCATTGTGTTTTGCTCCAATGTCCTCAGATTCTCCGCCGGCTGCTCCAGTTTGGGGCAGTGACAAAAGTCCCACATCATTTTCCATCTGTAAGGAAAATGCGCTAGGACTGGTTCACCCGATCATTCTAAACCCATGGGGAGATTCGTTCCTCCCAAGGATTCTAACGCCCACCTTGCTCATACCCAAGCAGTACCTCGCTTCCCTCTGGTGCTCCCCCGGAGCAACATGCACTATGGCCTAAGGGTCAAATAGGGAAACTATTCCCATACCATGACCAAGCCATTATCAAAATGGCACAGCCAGTGATGACATCCACCAGATTTATAGATTTCCGCCCCTACAAGGGGTATTTCAACCTCAGCTTCACCTGTGAAGCTGACACTGCCACTGCAGCAACTGTGCCCCTGGTATTCCAAGGCACCCCTCTCCCCACAACTTGGACCCAGCTCCCAGCGGACACCACTTGGTGGTCCATTTTGCTGGTTTGCCCACCCACCTTCCCCCTGAAGTGCTCCACCAGGAGCTGATGGATAGTTTGGCAGCCTATGGCTCCAACCCCATCTTTCAATTTGTGGTCCAAAATGGGGCCACACGAATTGATGGGCCTTAAGCATATGCCATGATCAGCCCTGAATTTAATAAAATCGCTGTGTCAATTCCCTCTCACACTGTTATTCCTTCAGCGCCCGACCATCCATCTTGGGCCTGCGTCAAGGGTGGGCAGATGATCCGTCCACCTTGTTTCAAGTTGGACCACTCAAAACGCAAGTTTCCCTCCCTAGCCAAGTCTGACAGATCAGACAATTTGTCTACCAACCTCCAATCCACCGCCCACCCTGTACAAGTTCCAGTATGGGGCATAATCCTACCTCCACCACCCCCAAAACCAGAAGCTGTAGCTGCACCAGTAGCTGCACCAGCAGCCACTAATCAGCCTCCTCCTCGCCTCAATGCCACAAATAATTCCTTTATTCAAACATCAGATAAGATCCCAGTTCAATCACATGATTCCTCAAATGAATCAACCAAACCTCAACTGTACACTTATTCTTCAATCCAATTCAACTAAAGTCCATGGGAGTTATTGGCGGAAATTTATGAATCAGGTAAGCTCATTGAAAAACTATCTCTGCAAATTGAGCGGAACATTAATGCAGAATGGGACGCCAAATACCCCCCTCGACTATATACCACACAGCCAAATGCCAAAATGTTTTGCAGTGATTACCAGCTTGCAGTCAAAGCAGCTGCAACACCAGATTGTCGTCCCCTTTGTAATGCTGTCGCAAAATCAGTGGCGATGCTCACAGGAGGAATTTCACCTCCTGTTATCCTCAGAGCCTTACTCAAAAGAGTAAAATCACAGTAAAAAGTTATACAAAAACGTTAATGATGCTATCCAAAACGTGGCAACTATAGTACGGAACCCAAAAGCGAAAATTACCCAAACCAACATTGCCATGTTTGTTAAACTCCTAGATGTCCGCATTAAAGCTGAAAAAGCTTTAACTATATATCAGTGCCATTTACCTAGCTGGCAATTTCCATGAACTTTAATAATTAGCAATATTGAACCACATGCTGCAGATGCCCCAACGCCCTTACTGTCTGCCTTGACATGTACTCTACTATGGGAGGAAGAAGCGGCAGCTGAAGATGAGCCCACCAATCCCCCTTCCCATTCCGCCATGGAGGGATAAGAGGTTTCTCTGCCCATCTGGTTGGTTGTTTGCTCAAAGTGTTCACTCAAAACGCTCATTTGAGCGTTTTGTTTTAAACAATTAGTTGCATTTTTTAGTTTTTTTTTAGTTTCAGTAATGTCTGTCCTCTGGTCAGCATACCTCAGTTAATAATTGTGACACAAAACAAACATTGATGGCATGAGTCTCCTGTCTAGGAAGAGGAGAAAAACAGTAAATTGAGGACGCCAGACCAAGAATCCTGAATATGACAGTGGGCCATATGCCCTGATGGGGGAAAAATTGGATCCCAGGAATAATATCATCATGAGTAAAACAATCAACCTAGCATGACAGTAAATTGTGGGGACCGCACTCTGAGTAGGCAGTAGTGAGGAGGAAGAGTAAGAGCGCCGAATTCTGAAGGTTGTACTGAGCAGCGTTGAGTATTGATGATTGTACTCCACTTGAGCCAATAAAATATTTGGTCAAGTGTCCAAAGTGGTGTTCTCATGCCCTGATCCTATTCTCGCTGGAAATCTAGGCAAGAGGGGGATGTGTTGAGATTTTTGCCCATATTCCCAGCCTACTAGATTACTAGGAATCAGTAGGGGATAATTTTTAAGGTGAGGTGAATTGGAAATTGGTTGACCCAAATTTTGGAGGAATTATGTCTGGGGGATTTTAGGGATATTCGCCTGGTTGTATCCATTGTGGATAAATCTGGATGAATACTTAAGGTCTTGTCAGGAAGAGTTGCCAACAAAATAGGGGCTTATGATAGTGATTAACCATCAGGTGTACCAATTGGGACTGATCAGGTTTCGTCACCAACTGATTGGGAATGAATAGCAAGTTGCAAGGCGAGTGATGCCACCTACAACTAGCGAATCAATCAGCTGGTGCGTGATCTGCCTTAATGGGTAATAAGCCCCATTGCCTAAGCAGGTCATTAGCCAAATATTGTTGGTTTGCTTGGATTTAGAGGAAAACGTTAGGGACACGTTTTCTGACTCTTTCTGTTTAGGTCTCAATGTTGTCCAATGATAGAATCCTAGCCTGGATGGGGAAGACTATTGCTGCTGAGATGAGGATGGGTGAATCAATGGCAATGGCTGCCATTTCATCAAAGAAGTGTCAACTGAGGGTTAGATGACCAAATTACACTATAAATTCCCTAGAATTAACCCTAATAAAAAACAGAGAAAAAAACAGAGAATATAACAGTAAATAAAACAGAGAATACAATAGTATTTTATCAATATAATTTTCTTCCAGTATATAGTTTAAGTATTAAACTAAAATCAGCTTTCCATTGTTCTATTCTTCACAAGGATATTATTGCTGTGTGCAATAATTGTGAAGACTCTTAGGGAAAAGAGTAAAGATCTGAGCGTGGATCTAGAGAAGAAGGTGAAATAATTGGGGATTTCTGCTGACTGTGTGTTAGACTAAAGAGACTGTCACCAGGGAATCTCAGAGAAGATTGGGTTGTACAGAACGAGGGAAAGAATCTATAGATCATGACATCTCAAGCATTTCAAGTGGAAATACTGGCCGAGCGTTGGGCTGAGATATTAGAATTCACACACAACTATGAATAATAGTCATCATACTATTATCAACCAATAATCTAATATACTATACAACGCAGATGAAGTGCAAAAGAAACTGAACCTGTGCTGTAATAACTTTACAAAAATTGTTTGCCAATAATAACCCTTTGGTAATTTTTTACACTCCCCAAGTTTGATTCCAGTACAGGAACTTTGAGTAGGGGATGACTATGATTGTGTTGGAGTTGCTCACCAATACTCCAAACTGAGATATCAGATAGCAAGGCTGACCATGGAGTTCCTGGCCTATCATACGCCATGCATGGAGGTTTTCTGGGGTTTATCTTCCTTTCTAATTAATTCAAATCCCCTTTATTCTTCATCAGTGTGGTATCATCCCAGGTCAGCCCTCCTCAAATAGATAAATAAATTCTAGTCAACTTCTTTGAGGAATGGTTTCAATTTTAATTTTATTCTGTAAGGCTGACCAGGGGATGGACACTTCCGGTAAGACACTAAACAATGAAATGAACTTCAGCGAGAGGAGGGTACCCCAGATAAGCAAATGATATCTCCTGTTGTCATTGGGAACGCCAAGAGAAGGAAGGGGGTCATTTGTGTAGGGGCTGCGCCACTATTGGAAACATATGTAGGATTGGGTCTGAAATGATGAACCAAACTGGGACCAGGATAAGACCATCTAGCGGCAACAGGGTGGGAGGTACCCAAACATCCACGCATGAAAGTGGTCCACGAGGTGTGACTGGAACCGGCGTAGAGCTTCCTGGAGGGTGGGAATGGAGCCTGAGATAGCATCCAACACAATCGTGTGGATAGTACACATAGTGATTGCAACCACTAAGGCATGGAGGGAAGAGGGTAGAGGGGAAACCATGGACAAAGCAAAGATTTCCTTAGACAGGCTGAAGGTCTGTGCCTGATGCTGGCGAAATAGATGCTGTACCTCACGCCAAATTGCTTTTGAGGGGGGCACTCTTCCAGGCGGTGAGCCAACATTTTATAATGGCCACACACGATGCAAGATGAGTGCAAAGCATTAGAGCACTCATCATTATGGTATACCCATCTCAAGCAGTGCCACACATGGGAACGAATATACAGCTGCAGTAGAGGGTGGTGAGCGTACATCCATATAGCTTTCTGGGTATCAAGGGAGTAGGGGATGTCCAACATGTCCAGGTAGTCCACCCTGGCTATGATAGGGGACCTCATGAGTATCACTCCGTTCAGAATGGGAAGTCCTTGTACTTCATGGGTGAACCGAGGAGTAGGGCGTCCATTCTGGGCGTAGTGTCCACTGATGCAAATTCTCCATTTAGCACTCCGCATGGGGAGGAGAATCCTTTTATAGTGGGGTGACGTCTCATGTGGGCCCGCAGCAGAAGGATGTGAGGTGAGATATTTTAGTAGAGAGTGGGGGTGGGTAGGATTGCTGAGGCCCAGGGAAAGGGAGAAGTTGGAGTGGGCTGCGCAGGTCCAATTCTGGGCTGAGATCGTTGGGTTGGTGACAGCTGCGATCCAGGTGCCAAGGATTTTGGCAGCATGGGCCTCAAAGTTAGGCAGGCCCATACCACCACTATGGCATGGGCCCCAAACCAAACTTTAGAGAGGAGCATAGAGTTGGCTAACACTACCCTGCCTGTAAGGCAGGTCTGGCGTGCATTGAGGGAAGTTATGCGTTTCATAACGTTGTCTAGGATATGGTTTTTCATCACCGTTGAGGTGTACCCTCCCACCTCCCGCCACACTTCAAATGGCGGACAGGGCCAACGGTGGGGCTTGGCACAAAGGGGAGCACAAGCGGGGCGGTGTGGGGTGAGCAGGGCAAGCGATCCCATGTGCAAGTTGATGAAGCAAGAAGAAAATGGGGCTCTGGGGCCCAGCGGGCTTAAAACCGACCAAGGAGAACAATTTTGATTTTGGAGGCGTTAAGTGCAGCATTAATTACCAAGAGTAAACCTGGATATTAGCTTCAAGCTCTCATGCATCATGATTGTTAGACAACCCAATCACACAATTATCAGCAGACACCAACAACTTGACTGGTGCTTGGCCTTGCACATGGACACCAGTAGGGCGGCCGTTCAAATTTTGAAGAAGTGGGTCAAGGCTGAAGCTATACAAGAGTGGTCTAAGAGGGTCCCCTTGGCTTAGGTCCCTTTGAGGGCGGACTACATCCGTGAGGAAGCCAGGGCCACGCATAGCCATTGTGGCGGATTTCGTGAGCAACATCACCCAATTTATGAAACGAAAGGGGATGTGGAACTTTTGGAGGCAGGCTCTGAGGTAATCGCAGTTGACTCTATAATAGGCCTTCTGCTTGTCTAGAAAACATGTGCTCCAGAAGCCGTGGATTGACAGACGTTGGCTAAGGTGTGAATGTTGTCCCAAATCAACCTTTTTGGTATGAAACCAAATTGTTCAGGAGAAATGAGAGCAGAGGCAACTAACCCTATGCGGTTTGCCATGATTTTAGTAAAAATGTTTGTGTCTGTGTTAGTGAGTGAAATGGGGAACCAGTTGGCCATGTCCAGCTTATCCACTTTCTTGTAAAACGTTATTGTGAAGGCCTCTTGCCCTCCAGGAAGGAGGCGCGTTTCCATAAGGCATTGGTTCATAGAGGCCAGCAGCAAGGAGGAAAAATCTTTAAAAATACTTCATATAGAACTCTTAAGGGATGCCATCTGGGCCTGGGAATCTTCTATACGGTGCACTGCGAATGGTAGACCAGAGTTCATCCCAAGAAAAAAATACATCAACTCTGGAAAGTGGAAAATGGTGCAGATATGTGAGCTTTCAAGAAAATTGTCCACTTTGGCCAGCGGAACTGGATCAAACCGATATAATTTGGAGTAATAGTTGTGAATTTTGATCACCGCTTCAGCTGGCATATCTGCGATGGAGTGGTCTGGCCTTCACATCTGTGTGCAGGCTAAACCCTGGTGCAGTGCAAGAATCTTTGAAAAAGGTAAGCGGAACATGTATCGCCCACTGTAATATGCTTTGCTTTATACTGAACACAAGCTTGATGCGTGTGCTATCTTACCAGTGCGTTGAGGCAAGTGAACATTTCCGCCCACTTGTGACCCCAAGATGGGCTGTAGCCAGCAACAGGGACGTTAGACTCCAGGTGGTCCACTTTGGCCAGCGTGCACAAAATGACTGCTGAGGCAGCCCGCAAGTGATGTGAGGAGAGGTGGCGAGCTTGGCGGATTATGTTCGTTTTGAAGGTTGACCAGGTGGAGATTGGGTCTGCACATAACTGTGCATTAAACTCCAGAGCTGAGGTCACAGTTTCCACCCATGAGGAAAACCTTAATACGTGATATCAGCGGGGCAGTTTGCATCATTTTAGCCTGTGCCATCGGATTGGACAAATGGAAGGAAACTGATACCATTCTGTGGTCAGATAAATCAATTTTTGTTATGGTAAAGTGGGAAATTTGGGATTGAAATTTCAACGGCGTGTGAATAAAGTCAATTTGGGTCATGGACCTTAGCTGGACGTTGTGCACATGGGGGCGAGACATGTTAGTGAGTAGCAGTGCATGCTGTGGCAGAGTATCAAACAATCCTAGGGTGGCTTTTAGAATGCGAAGTTCAACGTACCCCTGTGGGGGTCTAGGCGACGAGGGCCAGCTTTCTGTGGATGAGTTGTCCAGCAGTTCATGTCACCAACAACAAATGGGTTGGGGGGTAGCGAAAGGAAATTGACAGCTGAGAAGAATTCCCAACAATCTCATGCACAGTTTGGGGTGTAAATGATAAAACAGCGTGCACTTTTTCATCCCATGAAAAGGTGACTACAAGGACGCGGCCATCAAAGTATGATTTTGATGAAATAAATTTAAAACTACAGTTCACTTGAACAAGCACCTCACAGGGCGTAGACCAAAAGGAAAGGGAAGGGAGGAGCATGGTTGCCCATGCTTCCTCTGCACCACGCAGACAGTGGGTTTCCTGAATGGCCTTGATGTCCATGGGTTAATTATTTTTTAATAAACTCAGTTTCCTAGCCCAGCAAGGCGAGGCCTTGAGTCCAGCAATGTTCAAAGTACCTAAAGTAAAAGCTCTTCCCATCACACCTTAGGTGCGAGGAGAAGGGCACCCATGCCCTTCAGCCTTCTCATTCTCAGCATGTCGCTGTTTGGTAGCACAAGTATTTTGTGCTATGGAGTATGGTTTGGTATGGGAAGATTTAGCTGTGGTGTTTGTGTTGGCTTTTGCCTTCACATTTTTCCAAGCTGTGGGACAATTTTGGCGTTGGTTGCACTTGCGGTGCACCTTTGCATGAAGGTGGAATTTCAGGAGGAATATTGTTGAGCGACTCAGTCCCAATTGATTCTTGGTAGCATTAGTCAGGTAAAACTACTCACCCATTGGGTCTTCAGCTTAGGTGGCTGTTGGGATTTTTTTCCAGTGTTCCCAGCCTGCTAGATTACCTGGTGTCACTAGGGGAAAATTCCCTAAAGGAAAGTGAATCAGAAATCGGTTGGCCCAAGTTTTAGAGGAACTACGTTCAGGGGATTTTGGGAATTTCACCTGATTGTATCCATTGGGGATCAATCTGGATAAATACTTAAGACCTCATCAGGTGGAGTGGCCAACAAAATAGGGGCATCTGATAGTGATTAACTATCAGGTGTACCAATTGGGATCAGTCAGGTTTCATCACTGACTGATTGGGAATAAATATTGAGTTGCGAGGCGAGTGATGCTGCCTGCAACTAGCAAATCGATCAATTGATAAAGTAATCTGCCATAATGGGTAATAAGTCCCATTACCTAAGCAGTTCACTAGCCTATTATTGTTGGTTTGCTTGGATTTAGAGGAAAACGTTAGGGACACTTTTTCTGACTCTTTCCGTTTGAGGGTCTCAAGGATGTCCAATGATGGAATTCTATCCAGGATGGGGAAGTATAACAGACAGTATTAATCCATTTGTTGCATTTTGATTCAGGCTTAGATTTTTTAATATGAATCTATCCATTTAAAAAGATTTTTGGTGTTTGTCAGGTTCAGGCGCTGGGTTGTGCCTCGCCTGAATTATTGATTAGGCTCACAAGAGCCTAATCAATGGTTTAGGTGAGGCCCCAAAAGGGCGACCTTTAAGGTCAAGGCCGCACAATTCCAAACTTTATTCATAATTTTTCTCTCTCTTCTCTGGTGGCCTCGGGGCCACCCTTACCTTATCTTACCTGATGATCAGCGCACAACAAGTTTTTGTCACACCAACAAAAACTTATGTTTTTGGGGTTTGATCTGCCTCAAATATCCTGTCTTTTTCTTAGTGTTCGCGGCATCAGATTATTGGGATCCTGTTCGTTAATGACTTTTTATTTGATAATACATAAAATAAGGTTAATTCTGGGGTTTGCAACCTCGCTTACCTATTTTGTCTTTTTCTCACTCCGAGTTTTCCTAATCCCAAGGTTTACTACCTCAAGTGTCCAGCTCATGCTGGACGTTTGACGTGAAATGCATCAAACCTAAGGTAAGATGGCGATTGGAAACTGGGACATTCCCAACCATTACAGGAAGACCATCGCTGCTGAGACAAGGAAGGGTGATTCATTAGCAACGGCTGCTATTTCAAAAAGAGGTTTCAACTGAGGGTTAGATGGCTGAATCCCCTATTATATAATTCACTAGGATTCACTATAATAAAAAACACAGATTAACAGACATTAAAACTAGAATTTAGTAAAAACAGTAATATTTGTAATATTGTAGATTTAGTGTATAGTTAGACTATCAGCATCCATTGTGAGGTTCCATCTCAAAGATATTATTTCAGAAGGCAATAATTGGAAGACTCTCAGAGAGAAGATTAGAGATCAGAGCGAGGATCTAGAAACAAAGGGAACCACAATCAGGGATAGCTGCCAACTGTGTGTTGGGCAAAAGAGACTGTCATCAGGAGATCTTAACGAAGATTAGGTGGACAGATATATAGGGAACAAATCCCTACGAGTACGACTTATTGAGAATTTAATCAGAATTACTGGCCGAAGCGTTGTGCCTAATAATAGTTTGAACTCAACTACAAACAATAGTCTCGATACTATTATTGGATAATACATTCTATACAACGTGAGGTGCATGAGGAAATTGAACCTGTGCAGTAAAAAGATTACTAGGGGTTGTAAACCAATAATAAACCTCCAGTAAATTTTTATAAGTTGTTGCTCACTACAGGGGTAGTTGAGTAAAGAATCTACTAATAATGTCATGTAAAGAAGAAATGCGCAAGTTGTCAACTGAGATCACCACAGTGAATCAGAATGCCTTAAACTCAGCGGACCATTGGGAGTTCACGGCCTTTGAAGAGTGAGTTACCAAGGTGGAGGAAGGAGTAGAAGATGTAGCCAACTTTGGGAATGTTTTACTAGGCAAAGTAAACTCGTTAAAGAAGAAAGGAGACCTTGTTTGAAAGGTCCTATTCCTGAAATTGAGCAAGAAGAAAATTGTGTTCATTTAAAAAAGTTTGGTGTGGATATCGAGAAATTGATGAAAGAAGTAGAGGACTTAAAACCCAAAGATGTGCATGTGAGCCCAATATGGCCAGTGATGCTGAAGAGAGAAGTCCTCATATGATACTTGGGAAGACAAAAACTCTGAGAAATATGCCGCCTTCCATTAATGCTATTTTGGAGATGACGCCCAAAGTCACTCCACAAGTGAGCTGAGTAGCTAAACTGAGAAAATTGGCCCAAAATGACTCTGAGGAATTTAGATACACTTAAATTGTCAACATTCCATTAGGATAACGCCCCAGCATTTTTCTGACTGTTCGACATGACTATGAATGGATATGGGGATCATCAAAAGGCGTTGACAGTCTGTAACTGCTTGGACACTGACTGCTAGAACCTAGTGTTACCCCACTTGGAGGGGGACAGCTGGTCATATACTGAGGCTAAGGCGGCCATAATGAAGGAGTTTGGGAGTCCAACCTGCATGTCAAAACGCAAGCAAGAATTTATGGGAATTCAATTCCATAAAGATGAGTCTCTTGCTAGCTTCGCAGATTGATATTACCAGGAGTCGCAGATCCTGGCTGGAGCAAAAGTGTTAGATGACTTTGATGTAAGAATCACTTTACAAGCGGCCATTTGGCCCTATCATGATTTGCATTGAATGATGTCTTCTGTATTCATGACTGAGATAACTACCTCACAAATGGTAGATAACCTGAAGATTTTGTGAGTGACGTTCAATGCCCCAAATAGAAGCTTCAAGTCTAATCCGGTCCAAAATTCGAATCCCATGAAGGGAAGCAAAGGAGCAAAGGAGACTTTTAACTGAACTGTGCCTGAAAATAAGCCCAAAGAATTCAAACGGTTAAATAAGAAAGAGAAGGTCTGCTTTCAGTGTGGCGAGAAAGGACATTTCGCTGCACACTGCAAAAAGCCAAAGGATCAAATTAACATGGTCCAGGCTAAAGAGACAGCAGCCACCAAGGGTTAGGAAAAGGGCCCGCAGCCTAGACAAGGAACAGTCTAGAGCGGCGGAGAAACCTGTTCCTCCCAATATCATGAATGAAGAGATAGACATTAGCAATCTGTTTGTAGATGATGAGCAGGATCAGCTATACCAAATGGTCAACATGTATATAAATGCCGTGACTAGAGCTGGGGCGAAGAAGATCAACCTCAAGATAATTCAGGAAGTTGCCCGGCCATATGCTTAACAACTAACAGAGAAGATTTGGACCGCTGAGAAAAATGATGAGTTAGCAGACATTCATTTAGATGAAGTCAATCTGTCAATCCCCCTTGGCACTATAAGGGAATCATTTCTTGAATTATTGACGCAGAATATTCATACCCTAGATTCAGCTAATAATGCCGCAATACATCTCAGTAAATACTATATTACAATACTCTAAGTGTACATATCTATATTCAAGTGAATTGAGTGAGGGTGAGGGCGATTGTCAACAGTGGAGTACCCATCAATATTGTGTCAACCAAGCTGATGAAGAGGATGAAGATCTCTCTGGAATTGGAACACAAGAAAGAATATGGAACAGCTGGGCTGAACACCACCGTTTCCTGTGGAGCGTATAGTGTGCTGCCACTAAAATTCAGGTCGTTGGTGGTATCTGCGCCAGCGATAGTTTTAATGAACCAAAGCTATGATATCCTGATTGGAATGGAGTTTCTGCGGAAGTACGGAGTTAAATATAACTTCAAGGATAATACATTGACCATCCTGGGTCAGACGTTACCATTGGTATACCAGAAGGATGGTGAAGTTCCGTTAGATCAGAGAAACAACTTTATTAATATGATATACAATGATGGCATTTTCACAATTCGTTACCAATTAGTTGGTAGGAAGTGACAAGAGATTCCAGCGGAAATCCTAGAAAACTGGGGAATTCCCTTAAGGATCAAGAAGGAAAGGACCATACCGGCTGTATCACAGATGATAGTTGACACAGGGTTGACTTTAGGTTCCGGAGCTGTTGTATGGAGAAGTCAGAAGCCCCTGGAAAAAGTCCAGAGTGGAGCCATGGGTGGCTCCCAGGATAATAATGCCAGGCCGTGGAGAAATATGAGTTCTCTTGGCGAATTTGAACAAAAATCTGATGAAGATCAAGAGGAATCAAATCATCGCGTTTATTCATTTAATCCAAACAGCAATTTGAGACAATTTCATGATTTTGAGTCTCTCAAGGAAATGGGATTACTGGCCAAGGCAGCTGAAAGCATTAACCTATTGGTTGATTAGGAGCAGCTCACTGGTCTGCTGGAAGGGCAGAAGAAGGAGGTGCTCAAATTATTTGAGAAATATTAGGAAGTGTTCACTCAAGATGACCATGATTTGGGACTATCACGATACATAATTCCCAAGGTCAACACTGGGGAAAATCTAATGATAAGGATGAGACCAATCAGAAGATCTAAAGCTACCAAAGCGGTAGTGGAGGATGAGATCAGCAAACTAGTGAAGCATGGGCTTCTAGTTCCTCATCAAGTCCCTGGGCAAGTTCGATTCTGATCAGGAAGAAGAAGGATGGATTGAATCAGGTGGTGATTGACTATTGGAGGCTGAACAAAATTACAAAGAAGGATTTGTATCCCCTACTGAGGATTGACGATGTGCTAGATTGTTTAGGAAAAGCAAAGTATTTCTCCACAATGGACCTAATATCCGGATTCTGGCAGATTGACTTGCCAGAAGAAGACCAAGAAAATAAGCACTTATTACTGCACAGGGGTTATACCAGCTGATGAGGATGCCCCAGGGTCTTTGCAATGCGCACGCGACGTTCCAGGAAGGCCATGGATGCAATAATAAGCGACCTGAAGTTGTCATGTGTCCTGGTATATCTGAATGATATCAATGTGTTCAGTAGAACGTTTACTGATCACCTGCACCACTTGGAAGAAGTTTTTAAGGAGACTGTCCGCGGCTAACCTGAAGATCAAACCAAGAAAGTGCCACTTCTTCAAGAAAGAGTTGGAATACCTGAGATTTGTGATTAACGCAAATGGATTGCAGCAGTAAACCCAGAAAATAGCAGCTATAGAGCGAATGGCTGTGCCAAAGAGTGTCAGAGACATCCAAGTATTTCTTGGGATGGTTGGATACTACAGAAGATTTAATTGGGATTTCGCCCAATTTAGCCGAGCCTTTATTTCATTTAAAAAAGGATCCAAAAAGGAATTGTATGGAATGAAGAGGCCCAGGACTCCTTCGATGAGTTACACCAGTATCTGCTAAATTCGCCAATCCTGAAATATCTGAAATTTGATCGGGAGTTTATCATTCAAACAAATGCTTCATTGATGGCAATCAGCGCTGTGCTGAGCCAAGAAGATGAACTTGGGGACGAACATCCAGTGGCATATGTGAGCTGGACACTCTCAGCTGCTGAGAGGAACTACACCGTGACTGAGTGTGAATGCCTTATGGTCATTTATGCATGTAAGCAGTTTCAGGTGTATGTCCACAGAATGCACTTTAAGGTGGTGATGGACTGCTCTTCGCTGCGTTGGCCGCACAATCTATGGGAACTGGAAGGGCGACTGGCCCAATGGCATTTTACTTCAGGCTTCCAATTATGAGATAGTCCACTGAGCGGGGGCTTCTCACCAGAACACGGATGGCTTATTGTGGTTACTAATGGTCCAGTTGGTATAACCGCAGTAGATGAGCTATTCCAGAGAATGGTCAAAGGAAGAATTGAGGATGAGCCTCGAGAAATCCAAGATGCACTTCAAAAAGTGATGGAAAACTTCGAGACTATGGATGGACAAGTATTCAAGATGATAAATGGGAAGCAGCTATTATTCCTGAAACTGTCAGTAAGAGCAGCAATAGTACAAACAGCTCACAAGGTTTTCGGGCATGGAGGCCTAAGAAAAACAACCAACCATATTCACCAGTATTATTACTGGGAATCAATTAACTAGGATGTTGTGGATCATCTGGCTTGTTGCATGGAGTGCCAGCTGCATAAACCACACAAAAATACAACTGGATAATAACTGGTCCGACCTGGATTTGCCTGGCACATGGTGTCCATTGACGTGATGGGACCACTGGTGATGAGCACAAGAGGAGTCAAGTACAACATAAATATCGACCATCTGATGAGATAGGTCAAAATGAAATCCCTAACCAGAGTTGACGCTACCAGCACTGCGAGATTCATCCTGGATCAAGTAGTATACTGGCATGGATGTCCACAAGTCCTACTGAGCGACATTGGGACCAACTTCACATCTCATGTGATCCCAAGGCTTAATAAAATAATGGGGATCCGAGGAGTTGTGTTAGTACCATACCATCTAGAGATGAACGGACTGGTAGGGTGTGTCAATGGGACGCTGCCTGCCATGCTGAGGAAACTAGTCGCAGGGAGAACTTCCGCATGAGGAACATACCTGAGTTTGGTGACGTTTGCCTACAACATTAGTCATCATATGGTTACAGGGAAGACGCCATTTGAATTACTATATGGGAGGAAGGCCGCGTTGCCACCAGTATTATATTTGGTAGTAGAACCTACGTTAGGGATGAGTACCAAGCAATACTTGAACTGACTGATGAGTATCTTGAACGATATGTAATCTCAAGCATTTGATAAAACCTTGAAGAAAAGGTATAAGTGAAATCAACTAATGACAAGAACTGACCGGCCTTAAATGAATATTAAATAGGGGAAAGAGTTGCCTATTGCAATATGCATGGTTTAAGACAAAAAACAAATTGGATGTATTGTGGTCAGGTCCATTTGAAGTAATCACCAAGATGGCAACTGATGCTTACTCCATCAATAATCTCTTGGATGAAAGATTAGTAAATTGAGTCCATGATAAGTATTAAAGCATTGAATCAAAGAAAAAAATAAAAGAGTTCCTGAAGGACCGATGAACCATTAAGTTGGTCATGTCCTGATGATTAGGCCAAGTCTAAAAAAAGGACCTCTGAACCAATCTAGATGGTTAAGTCCAAAAAAGGACCTCTGAACCATGAAAAAATGGTAGTTTCAAGTACCCAGGACCCAGTTTGGGGGAAAGGAAGGACCTCTGAACTGAAAAAAGGTCAAGTCCCATAAAAAAGAAAAATAAAGATAAAAAATTGGTAAAAGATTTGAAAAAAAATTTAAAATGCATAGAAAAAAACCAATATATTTTTTATATAATTTTTTTTATTGGTTGTCCTCAGTATGGGGATGATTCTGCCTATATCGCCTCTTGGGGGAGAGAGGATGGATCATGGAAGAAAGAAACAGCCCATCGAAATTGATATGCTATTGGACACTTCCAAGGGTGAGACCTACACAAAACCACATTTGTTGAGCGGGTGCCGAGCCCTGAGAAAACAAAACTAGGGGAAGGGAAATTGAAATGTCATAATATGCTAATTGCAAAACCCCAGAGCGGGGAGGAAAACAGCTTTAGATAAAGAGGCAATCAGCAAATAACCCCAAGTAATCCCAATGAGGCACCAGAGCTGGAAGATTTGTCTTGAGCGCCTGCCAACGGGATTCATCAAGGACACCAGTCATGTGAGCCAGCAGCAAAGAAGGAATACTAAATGGGGTTGTCAAATAAAGCCCCCAATTAACACCATCAATTGAAGATAGCGATGAGAAGCTCCAGAGAAGAGGTAGTTGTGCAGAGAGTGGATTGCATCCTGCAAATACTGATTATGGGCTTCACAGAAGCTAAAGCTGAATGACCAGTGGAAGCCAGGTGAGGCTGGAAGCTTTGTCAACCAACTTAGAAGAACTTGGCCAAAAAGCGAAGAGCATAAGTGGCAGTATCCTGATCCAGAAGGTTGTCCAGATCAGAGGGATTCAGCACTAATGTCAAAGCCTTAGTGACTTGGGCCCAGAGTTCAGCGTAGGGGAGCTCAAAGTGTATGCTGTTCCCAATTGAAAGCTCAGAAACCGGTACAGCGGGTTTGTAGAATTGACCAAGTTGGAAGAGGAACTCAGGGAGCAAGTCTGACTTGGCTAAGAATGAATGATCCAGAGCGACTGGCATGATCTCTGGAGCATTGATGATGATGTTTGGAGCATCAGCAAAAGGAGCTTAATCTAGGAGGGTTTCAAAGTCCATCTCAGGAATTGACTGCAAAGGAAGATTCAGCTGAGAGTTGTTTGAAATGATGGCCAGCCTGGTTTTGGAGATATTGGTTACCATTTCTGGTAATTCAACTAAGGAGTATCCACTTGCGCCAGACTAAATGTATAAGTCCTGGAAGGACCATAGAAGAGGTTCCATCGAGCATCCTGACTCATCTGCTGGAAGAGACGGAGGTCTGGATCAGACAGATTGTTGAGAAGCTGCTGGTAGCGAGATTATGAATTTGACATATGAGCAGGACTAGAGGGGGATGTCAAACTTATATAGAAGTTAAAATTATGCACTCTATAATCCATTAGGCTTTAATTTCAGGGAAATTAATCTCAAAATTAATGAGATAAGCTTTCCAAGGGAAGAATTAAGAATGAATTACAGCCAAGATGTTATGAATGAAATAACAAGGGCAAATAGAAATAAGTATTCTTAATCAAGCCAAAAAATGAACATCGATGGCAAGAATCTCCTGTTTATGATGAGGAGAGAATAAGGAATATAAGGATGCTGGACCAAGAATCCTGAATATGACAGCGGGTCATATACCCTGACAGGGGAATTTCAGATCCCAGGACTTATATTGTCATGAGTAAATCGATCAGCCCAGCATGACAGAAGGTTGTGGGGACCGCTCTTCGAGTAAGCAGTAGTGAGGAGGAAGAGGAAGAACGCCGTATGCTGAAGGTTGTCCTGAGAGCATTGAATATTGACAGTGTACTCCACTTGAATCAATGAAGTATTTGACCAGGTGTCCAAAGCGGTGTTCTTATTCCCCAGTCCTTTTCTCGCTGAAAATCTGATCAAGAGGGGGGATGTGTTGGGATTTTTGACCATATTCCCAGCCTGTTAGATTACCTGGTGTCACTAGGGAAATTTCCCAAAGTGAAGTGAATCAGAAATTGGTTGGCCCCAGTATCAGAGGAACTACGTTTGGTGGATTTTGGGATATTCACCTGGTCATATCAATCAGGGATCAATCCGGATGAATACTTAAGACCTCATTGGGTGGAGTGGCTAATGAAATAGAGGCATCTGATAGTGATTAACTATCAGGTGTACCAATTAGGATCAGTCAGGTTTCATCACCAACTGATTGGGAATGAATAGTGAGTTGCGAGGCGAGTGATGCTGCCTGCAACTAGCAAATCGATCAATTGATAAAGTAACCTGCCATAATGGGTAACAAGTCCCATTACCTAAGCAGGTCGCTAGCCAATTATGGTTAGTTTGCTTGGATCAAGAGGAAAACGTTAGGGACACGTTTTCCAACTCTTTCCATTTGAGGTCTCAAGGATGTCCAATGACGGAATCCTAGCCAGGATGGGGAAGACCATTGCTGCCAAGAAAAAGAAGGGTAATTCAATGGCAACAGCTGCTGTTTCATCAAAGAGAGTTTCAACTGAGATTTAGATGGCCGAATCCCAAACTATATAATTCCCTAGGATTCAGTATATTAAATTTTACAGATAAACAGACACTAAAACTAGCATATAGTAGAAAACATTATTATTAGTAATATTGTAGATTCGGTGTATATTTAGACTATCAGCATCCATTGTGACGTTCCATCTCAAGTATATTATTGCAGAAGGCAATAATTGGAAGACTCTCAGAGAGAAGAGTAGAGATATGAGTGAGGATCTAGAAACAAAGGGAACCACAATCTGGGATAGCTGCCTACTGTGTGTTGGGCAAAAGAGACTGTTTTCAGGAGATCTTAACAAAGATTGGGTGGACAGGAATATAGGGAACAAATCCCTACGAGTACAACTTATCAAGAATTTAATCAGAAGTACTGGCAGAAGCGTTGGGCCTAATAATAGTTTGAACTCAACTATGGATAATAGTCTCCATGCTATTATCAGATAATACATTCTATAGAACGTGAGGTGCTTGATAAAATTGAACCTGTGCAGTAAAAAGATTACTATGGTTGTAAACCGGTAATAACCCTCCAGTAAATTTTTACAATGGCCCAGTCAGCTTGGGCAGCCCAATCTGATTGGCGGAGTGATTCACAAGCTGCTTCTTCCACAGATGTTTCAATGTCCTCCTGGAGCTGGGCTGGCAGGATTGCGGATGCAGTCTTAGCTGCCTCCTTGGCTGCCACCTTGTGGGTCTTCTTGGCCTACTTATGTTCATGAGGGGAAACAGGTTTTACTTGAATGTAGCACCCTTGCGCTCCCCACGGGAAGCCTGCTTTGTGTCTACTGCTGGTTCATAGTGGGCGTCTGCACCACACATTGCTTTCAGGATTATTTAAGTTTGGGTAATGCCCTCCTTAGCAGGGCAGGTATGGGCCTTGTGGCCAAAAGCGTGACAGAAAGTGAAGATAGGAGGCGTGCTATCCACGATGACCCTGAATGGGTGGGAGTCTTGCCAATTGATTTCAACAAAAGTGGTATGAGGGATTTGAGTCAAATTCTCCACTATCCCTTCGGATGGGGTGAGAACAGCAATTGTTTTGCCCGTGCACAGGTCTGGCATGAGTGTAAAGCGCAGTATCTCGAAGGATTGGATTTCCACATATTCAGCGAGCCCAGCCTTCAGGTGGTGATCCAGCATGGTGTGTTTGACTGTAGTAGGCAGGAAGTCAAAAGTTACAAAAATTTGGTTCAATTTAGTCCAGTGGGTGCATTTCATTTTGACTATCCGTTGACCATCTAAGAGGTCCACAACTATTTGCACATGTGTGGCTTCATCCACCGCAGTTTTGTTTTCAAAACCAAGATCCAGCCAAATGCGAGGCATGGAGTGAGTCGATGTACACTGCGTTCAGGAAATGTGTGTACATCTCCACAAAACTTCTCAAAGTGCCGTTTGTTGAATATCTAGGAAAACATGCACCCTGTGTTCCATTGACAATAGTGGTTGGGAGTGCGGCGTATTGATGAACTGGTTGCAGCATGCTTACCAGGCTAAAGTTTCTGGGTAAATGGTAACCGCCAGTTTTTACTATTAGTTATATCTATTCTGCCAGACTCACTGGGCTTTTACAAAACTTGGCTGATGTGTGGCCTACACCTGTGCCTTTACCTTTACTTGCCCATCTTCTCCCCAAAATTGGGTGCAAACTAATTTCCTCAATGAGATTATAAAACTTACCTAGACTTGAATTGAATTTGTTGCCAAAGTGTTTGCAACGAGAGAGAAAAGTGTTTGGAGGAATAGTTCGAATCAGACTTATAACTTTACTATATGAACCTTTGCCAGATCTTGGAGGTTGTTCATATAAATACACCAAACCCCTGACATAATAGGCAAACTGACTTAGAAGTTTGCACATGAACTAATATAAATTAAGTGCTGCCACAAGAGAGAAAACGACCCCCTTTTTATACTTAAAGGGGGTTTCAAAAGGTGAAAATATTTTACTCACCAATTAACAATTAAAATATCCTAAGTTCAGCTGAAGATATTTTCAAGATTTATGATTAGATAATATAAAATCATTACTGCATGGATTTGTAATACCTGACGTTGACCAATCACCTGAAGCTAAGAAAAATTTGAAATGAAAAGATTCAGAGAGGTCTGATAGACTGAATCATCATTTAACTAAATTGAGCTAAACTATGACTTTTCAAATTCCTCTCGCTCCTCTCATTTTTAGCCCCAGAGTACCATAATTACTGGGAGGATTTTTCAAAATAAATTACTGCTTGTTTACCCTTCTAAAAGTGCTAATTTTATCCCTCTTTTTGTATATTATAATTAAATTATTTGGGGTAAACTTCTACCATCATAATATTAAACAGCTGTCAAGAGTTTTAATACTCTAGTATCTGCTGTAATTGATGAAATCCTATGCCAAAGCACCTGCAAGGAACAGAGTTTCAGGATTTTAACAAGTGGTGCTCACTACAAGGGGATTCTGTACCCACGTTTTTTAAAAAATGGAGGACGTTTAAATTATTAGCCCTCCTAACCTCACTGTTGAAAATGAACCAAGGATAGATGAATTAGAATAGCAACTAGCCAAAGCTTTGTCCCATATTGTGAAGCTCAAACAGCGTCCCTATCCAGCTCCTCATGGGGCCACTTCTGCTGTACTTTTAAAGTCAAATTTTCGGGTAATTTACCTTGGGTGAGGGTAGCATTTACTCTTTTTTGTATGTTTATGAATCTGTCATGTAAGGGACGACTGATCACCAAAAGTCAAGTACACCCTTCCTTGTTTAAGTCGCATGGCAAAAAGTATTGGGTCCCCTTATGGACACCCTTAGTACCTGGGCGGAGGTTAAGTAAGTGCTTATTGACAAATTTGGCTCAAAGAAAAGTATAAGTAGGAAGAAACAGGCCTTAATGCGCCTTAGTATGTAAAAGGTAAGCTTATTTGCCATATTTGCTGATGAGCTCTATAGTGAAGCGAAACCACTGTTACTAGCAAAGATATTACCTCTTGATGAAGCCATTGCTGCCAGTATGACTGGATTGGCTTCCTACCCCTCCTTGGTAATGCACCTTGCTTCAGTGAAACGCTCTTTCTTGGACAATTGCTATATTAATGAGGCTCTGTTATAGGTGGCAGAGTTCAATAAATGTGAGACTACCCAAGGAGCTGTGTTGCAACCCCATCTCTTAAATTTTTTCGCTCTTAACCGTAAAATGGAGAAAGGAGTCCATGATCACCCTTATGGCTACTTCTGTTCCTGTTTTCACCTTAAAACCTGACCCCCTGTGCAGCTAAAAGCAGTATCTCTCCACCAATGAGGATAAATCTGAGATTACTGATCCAGCCAACAAAGAGCTCAAACCAAAGCTGTTCAAGATGAGAAGCCTTCTCTTACAGTCAAAACGGTAGTTGAGCTCCCCAAGGACATCTACTGCAAAAAGGAAGGGCAGGTTGACAGTGAGTGTCATCTGAAGAAATCTATTGAACCTGGTATGCCTGGCTTTGACTTCTCTCCTATCGCTCAAAAGATTTAAATAGATAACCCCTACAATGATGAATCTGAATGGGTTATAAAGTCATTGGAAATTATATCCTAGGAGCCTCAATTGAAGTGGAAAAACTAGATCAAATTGAGCCCTGACGGAGTAAGTAAGGACATGATACCTAATGAGACCTACCTTATCTAAGTATTGGGGCGCCTTGAGGCTATTGATATGGCTAGCGATGCAGACCAGTCCATTGCCTGTCTGCTCTGACCTTTTCAGCATGTTCTTACTTATCAGTCGATTAAAGATAGATATCCTGAGACAGCTCAAGAACTTGCCTCCACGATTCATCTTAAGAAGGTTCTAGCTCTATCATCTAGCTTTAGTGGAACTATAACCAAGGTAGAGATCGTCATTATTTTACAGGTTATAGCCATTCTTGACACTGGTTACCCAATCAATGTGATCTCCTCAAAACTTACTGGGAAGACTAAGCAGTGCCCGATTTGGAATACCCCCAAGAGTATGGAACTGCAGGACAAACAGTACTCACCCTATCAGGGCATACTCCTCTTTACCCATTTAAGTTGGGAAGCTTATCTTGTCAGAACCATCTGTGGCCTTGTATTAAAAATTTGGCGGTATATCAGAGATACACCAAATGGGTTTTAAACAAGTAGAGACCACTGAGCATTAGGAATGACATTATGAAGATCATTGTCCTTATGAAAATATAATAAGCCTAATAAATTATGAGTAATTGCCCTGATTACACTCTTTTATCTAATTTTCTATTTACAGTGGATTCTCACTGTTCCGCTTGCCCCCTTCTAATAACAATACTCCTCTTTCAATTGTCCCATCCCGCTTATATATCAACAACTTTGGTCAATACCGCTCTGTTAGCTTAGATTAATTGATACCACCATATTCTTATTGGCTCCACAATAGTATGGTATTCTTAAGTCCCAAACGCCTTAGTTCAAGGTGATCTACTCAATACTCTCAAATGTCAACATCGCCTTATATGGAGGCAATCTAATAAAAACCTTTCCTGACCAATATTGTCTCATCCTAAGGGCTTGAATATTACTACTGTATAAATCATGTTTATAGGATTCTAGCCAATTCACCATAGCTATTTTGGGCTTATCATCCAGTCATATCATAATCTTAATAGCTTGGATAGCAATAAATAGATATGCTCATTAGGACTCAATTTATGCTCAAGTATGATGGAGTCATCAACAAGAAACAGTTATCTATCATTCTTACTTGTGAGGTTTTTAATTTTATTCAGGGTATACCAACCATGAGACAGACACTTCCAATATTAATACTAATAAAGCAATAATAAACGCTATAAAAACCCCAGAGAAGCTGATGCTGTCTCCTGTTGCCATCGGGAATGAAAATTAAAGGACGAGGGGTATTATGAGTAGAGGCTTGTGCCACTAATTAACACATATGAAGGAAAGGGTCTGAAGTGATGAACCATACCAAAACTAGGATGAGACCAACTATTGCTGATGGGATGGCAGATAACGATACAACCATGCTTGAAAATGGTCTATGAGGTGTGACTGGAATTGGCGTACAGCTTCCTGGAGGGTGGGAGTAGAGCCTTAAATGGCATCCAAGACAACCGTGTGGATAGTCCACATAGCAATTGCAAGCACTAAGGCGCGAAGGGAAGGCTGTATAGGGGAATTCAAGGACAAGGCGAAGATGTTCCTACATAGGCTTAAGGTCTAAGTTTGCTCCTGACAAAAGAGACGCTGAACCTCGCGCCAGATCACTTTTTGATGGCGGGCACTGTTCCAGGTGGTGGACCAAAGTCCCATATTGGTCACACACAAAATATGAGGAGTGTGATACATTGTATTGCTCAGCAGTACGGTATACGCTTTTCAAACAGCGCCACACATGGGAACGAACTCATGGCTGCAAAAGAGGGTGATGGGCGTACTTCCAGATGTCTTTCTGTGTTTCTAGGGAGTAGGGGATGTCCAAAATGTCCATATAATCCACTCTGTCCATGCTAGGTGACCTCCTTGGTATCAAACTATTTAGAACGGCTTGGCCTTGTACTTCCTATGTGAAGCAGGGAATAGGGCACCCCTCTGGGCGGCATGTCCACTGATGCAAATTATCCACTTAGCGTTTCACATGGAGAGGTGTATTTGGTTGAAGTAAAGCGTCGTCCCATGAGTTCCTGCAGCTGAGGGATGCGAGGCGAGATACTTTAACAGAGAATGGTGGTGGGAAGGATTTCTGAGGACCAGGAAACAGGAAAATTAGAGCGAGCTGCATGTGACCAATGTTTGGCTTGGTGTGTGGGGTTAGTGACTGCAGCGAAACAGGTGCCAAGTTTTTTGGTGGGATTGGCCTCAAAGTTGATCAAGCCCATACCACCACTATGTCAAGGGCCAAACTAGACAACCAAGTGCACTGGCGGTGGTCGACCTAACCAGAACCACCATTGCAGGAAGCGATAATGAGGTGAAGAAAGATGGGGAAAGGGCGATATCATGGGCCAAAACAAAACTTTGGACATGAGCATAGGAGTTGGCAAGCACAGCTATGCCCATGAGGGAAGTTTTGGTAGGCTCTGAGGGAGGCGATGCATTTTGTGACATTGTCCAGGATATGGTGCTCCATCACCAATGAGGCGTACCCTCCCACCTCCAGCCACACACCCAAATGGCGTACCAGACCAGCAGTGGTTATTGGCAAGAAAAGGAGCATAAGCGGGAGTGGAAAGGGGTGGGTAGGGCAAGCGAACCCATGAATTAGCTGCTGAAGCAGGTTGGAAACAGGGTGCTGGTGACCAGCGGGCTTGAAAACAACCAAGGAGAATGATTTCAGATTTGGAGGCGTTAAGTGCTTCGTTATTTACTCTGGAGTATTCATGAATATTATCCTCAAGCGCGCATACATATTGGAAGTTAGACACCCCCACCACACAGTCATTAACGAATTCCAGCATACTAACTGGTGCTTGGCCTTACATATGGACATCAGTAAGGCGGGCATTCAAAATGCGTAAAAGTGGGTCAAGGCTGAAGTTATATAAGATTGGACATAAAGGGCCCCCTGAGAGGAGGCCTCATTGAGGAAGAACTATGGCATTGGGGAAGCCAGGGCCACGCACAGCCATTGTGGCAGATTCCATAAGCAACATCACACAATTATAAACCAATGGGTGATGTGGAACTTGTGAAGGCAAGCTTGAGGTAATCCCAGTTGACTCTATCATAAGCCTTTTGCTGGTCTAAAAAAACAAGTGCCCCAGTAGCCGTGGATTGGCAGACTTTGGCTACAGTGTGTATGTTGTCCCATATAGACCTCTTGGAAAATGAAACTGAATTGATCAGAGAAAATATCAGATGCAACTTCCCCAAGGCGGTTGGCCATAGTTATAGTAAATAACTTAGTATCTGTTAGTAGTGAAATGAGGCGCCAGTTGGCTAAGTAAAGCTTATCCCTTTTCGTATACAGCGTTATAATGTACGCCTCCTGGCCCCCAGTAAGGAGGCGCATTTCTAACAAACAATGGTTCATTGAGGCAAGTAAAAAAGTTGAGAAATAATTATACTAATTCTCATAAAGCTTATAAGGAATCCTTCTGGAACTGGGCATTTCCTATGGCATGCACAGTGAACACAGTACAAGAGTTTATCATGAGAAATTAAATTCATCAACTCAGGGGGGTGGAAGGCGAGTCAGTAAGGGTGTATGGCTACCAACCTGAAGGTTGCAGGTTCGATTTCCACCCTTCACACATCGATTGGGGTGCCAGCCAAAGGAAGCTATTGGCGATTAGTAGGTCTAATAACACAAAACCTTACCCATGACGTAACCAGAAAAATTTGAGTCCCAATCCAGAGGTGGAAAAACTTTCTTCAACAGAGTTGACCCTGTTCAGGTTTCATGTCATTTCTTTCAGTAATGCCTGTCCCCTGGTAAGCTTGCCTCAGTTAAATAAATCCATCATCTCAGAATAACGGGAAACAGTGCGGATGTGTGTGTTTTTGAGAAATTTGTCAACTTTTGTCAGTTTAACTGGATTAGAGCAATACAATTCAGAGTAATAATTTTAAACTTTGATCGCCACTTCATCTCGAGTATCTTTGATAGAGAGGTCCGGCCGCCTCACCTGTGTACAGGCCAAGCTCTGTCATGGTGTGAAGAATTTTTTTAGAAAAAATAGGCGAATCATGTGTCACCCGTTGTGATATGTTTATCCTTATACTGAACACAAACACAATGTTTGTGTTGCCTTACCAGTGCATCGAGGCGAGTGGACACCTCTGCCCACTTGTGACCCCAAGCTGGGCTGTAGCCTGCAGCAGGGACATTAGACTCCAGGTAATCCACTTCTGAAAGCGTGCACATTATGACCACTCAGATAGCCCGAGAGTGATGCGATGAGAGGTGGCATGCCTGGTGGATGGGTTCACTTTAAAGGTTGACCAGGTAAGTGGGTCCGCACATAATGATGTAGTGAATTCTGGTGCTAAGGATTTGGTGTCCACCAATGAGGAAAACCTGAGCATGTGATCTTGGCTGGATGAAGTTTGCACCACTTTGGCGCCTGTGCATCTAGGTGCACCAAAGACAAGAAACACTGACACCAAGCTGTGGTCAGAGAAATTGATTTTTGTTGTCATAAAGTGTGCAACCTGAGACTAAAAGTTCAACGGGGCAGGAATAAGGTCAATGCAGGACATAGACCTCATCTGACCATTGTGCACATGGTGATTGAACATGTTGGAAAGCAGCGGTGCATGTTTAGGCAGGGTATCAAACAGCCCATAGTGGCTTTTAGAACATAAAGCTCTATGCGCCCTTCAGGGGGCAGGTGCAGAAGGCCAGCGATTGGTGGGCGAGTTGGCCCAGCAGTTCATGTCACCCACACAAATGAGTTAGGAGGAAGTGGGAGGGAAGTAATGGTTGAGAGAAATTCCTGGAAATCCTGCACACAGGTCATGGCATAAATACCAACGATAGTGTGCACTTTGATGTCCCACAAAAAGGACACTACATACACATGGCCATTGAGGTAAGAATGGTTATATTAAATTAAAATTATGGTTCGCATATATAAGCACCCCACAATGCTGCAACTAGAAGGAAAGGGAGGGGAGGAGTATGGTTGCCCATGTTTCCTCAGCACCATGTGGACAGTGGGCTTCCTGAATGGCCAGGATGTCCACAGGTAATTTTTTTAAAAACTCAGTTTCCTAGCCTGTGACGGCAAGTCCTTGAGTCCAGCGATGTTCAACATCCTTATTGTGAGGGCTCCCCCATCACACCTTAGGTGCATGGGAAGGCCCCCCTTGGCATTCCTTTGCCACATTCTCAATAGCAGCAGCAGCTCTAGACTGCAAGTCATACCCACTTGCATCTTTGAGGTCATTCTTTGCAGAGGGCTTAGGCTTAGGTTTTTGGCGTTTGTTGATTTGGTATGAATTTTCAAATTGATGTATGCCTGCGGTGCATCATTGGAATTAAACAAAAATTCAGGAGGGAAATGGGTGTTAGAATCAATTTTAATTGAGGCTTGGTAAGTTTTCTAGGGTAAATCTGAATCACCCATCAGGTCATCAGGTTGATTGTCCCAATATGATTGGTGAAAAGATTCACGAGCTGCTTCAGCCACTAATAACTCAATGTCATCCTGGGTCTGGGCAGTTGAGATCACAGATGCGGTCATGGCCACTGCCTTGGTCCATTTCTCTGCAGACCTGCTTAGCCTTCTTGCACTCTTGTGGGGACACAGCTCTAACCTGAATGTAACACTTCTGTGTGCCCCATGGGTAGGTGGCATTAGTGCCTATGCTGGTTTATAATGGGTATCTGCACTGCCCATTGCGTTGGAGAGGATCTCATTTTGTGCGATGCCCTCCTTGGTGGGGCAGGTGTGGGCCTTGTAGCCAAAAGCGTGACAAAAGGTTCAGATAGGGGGCGCACTATCCACTGTGATATGGAACGGGTGGGAAAGTGCCCACGAACAAAATAACTGTGATGTGGGGGATTTGGGTCAAGTCTTCAACAATGTCTGTGGATGGGTAGCACAGCAATTATTTAGCCTGTGCACAGGTCCAGCATGAGCGTAAAGCATTGTATTTCAAAGTAAGGAAATTTCCCATAGCTTTAAACCCATCCTTTGTGTGGAGCTTCATCACTGTGCATTTTATTATTTTGGGGAGAAAAATTAAAGGTTACAAAAATTTGTTTAACTTGGTCCACCAAGTGCATTTCATCTCAGCCACCCATTGACCATCTGGGAGGTCTACCACCACATGCACCCATGAAGCTTCATCCACGTCTTGTTTATTTTCAAACCTGGGATCCAACCAACTGAGGGTCATGGAGTGCGGTGCTACATATACTGCTTTTGGGAAATGGTTTTGCACATCTCCACAGAACATTTCCCAAAGCGCCGTTTGATCGATATCCAGGAAAACTTGAACCCAGTGCCCACTGACATTTAGGGCTGGTAATGCAGAGTATTTATGAACTGGTTACATTTTTCTTTCCAGGCTAAAAGTTCTGGTGAAATAATTACCGCCAGTTTTTTACTTTTATCTAGGCCACTGGTGTCGCTGAGGCGTTTATGAATTTTGGATAGTATGTGTAAGTCTCAGGGAGTGTCCTTTG